>MU772802.1:60590-100590 GCA_026770625.1 Nicotiana glauca | reverse complement strand
GATTTTCCAAATCTGAGTTGAACTTAAAGCTTCAAAGCACCTTCAATGGAGTTTATAATATGGATGCAACAAAACTTAAATTTCAAATTTGGACACACATAAATCGAAATTCAAATATTTAAGATCTATAAAAATTTATGAAGATTAAGCTACTTAGTAGAGACAATACTCTAAATCAAGTTTGAGATTTGAAAATATTCATATCTATGTGAGAGAGAAGACAAAGAAACGAGAAAGCAAAGAGAGGCGAGTTGAGAGTATAGTGTGCCGAGAAAAAATGAAAATAAAGAAACACTAAAAGTGTGTAATAGTGGCTAGAGGCTGAAAAATTTTCTTTCAAATTATGTCAACCTAGCCTAAACTAGGTAAGAACCTCAAACGTAGGCTGTTTTCAGTTGGGCTGTTAAGCCAAGTGACAGAGGCTATAATTAAATATGGTCCTTCAATCCTTCTCAAAGTTCTCCCTTGAATGGGGCTAAGGGATTCTCACTCTTCCTTTCAAATTTTGATAAATTCATTAAGTAGAGATTGGATGATAATTTTTTCCTTGAATCCACCATACACGGAATTGGTGAAAATAACCGAAAGGAAAACATAACTTTTCTTTACCAAGAGTAATTGTTAACCCACACCACTTTGCTTGGTGATCGGCTATTCACAAATTTTACTCCCTCCATTCCAAATTATTTGAACCAATTTAATTAAACACGAAGTTTAAAAAAAAAAAAGACTTTGAGAATTTATAATCCTAAACAAATCAAAAAGGAATCCAAAGTATTTGTAATTGTCAAAATTTCTCATTAAGGGTAAGCGAAATTGTTTCTAAATTCAGCAAGGCATCATTCTTTTTTAAAGAGACCAAAAAGAAAATAGGTTCACATAAACAAGAACGGAAGGAGTAATCTATAATTATATTACCTCACGTGCACTCACAGCCAACCAAATACTCGGAGAAAGATTAGAAGTTGCCATCTCCCAAAGTAGAACATGTTCCACAAAACATTCCATGAACATAATCAACATCTAAACGTCCATGGTTGATGAACTTACTCAAGGGAATCATCTACCTTTAATTACTTTCCTTTTGCTCGATTTCTGAAGTCAAATCAGGTAAAGCAACAACCAATATCAACACAATTAAACTCCCATGATACAGCATCAACCCAATTTCAGTATTACTGGTATTGCAATGCTAAGTGATTAAAACCTAGACACTCATAACTAGAGCAACAAACAACAGGTTAGATTTATTAACCCACCTCTATGAAAGGCAGTTGAGGATCAAGAGAAGCAAAGCCAAGCTCATCCTACCCTTCTAGGATTCTATCACGTCACTTTACGTAGCCTCGGGGGTAAGAATCTTTAGCCCATTCTTACCCCCAATTGTGTACGAGTGCAAAGAAGAGAACTCAGCTCAATCAAGCAGGTGGTGCGGGTTTGGAATTAGGGGGAAAACCTCTTCATGACAAAGCACAAGTGAAAGGTTGATCCATTTATTAACCACATGCCAGAAATATCATTTACTATGCATTTTGCTAATTTTCTATATAAACATCACTAGAGCACCAAGTCCTGGAGAAGAGACATTTACTGCTGATCTGACCTGCCAGCCAACTTTGACAAGGCTACAACCATCTTCAAATGCCAGGAGGACATCCTGCTCAGCCCCTGGATGCAAAACATCAAAGCTACAAGGCATTCTTGCATCACACCCTTCTGTTAGAATCCTCCATTTCATAAATGTTAATACAACATAATGTTAAAATGATCAACTAGGAGAGGAAACCCTTCCCCCTCCTCGGAAAGATGGGTATGTTTAAAATCAAGAAAAGGCTTTGAAGAGTCAATTAGTGTGGTTTGTAAAGCTGTTCATAAACCAGTTATAGCAGAATATTTCAGAAACCTTTCCATTTCTCAAACCACCATTTCAGGTTAAAATAAGCCAATAGACTCTTCAGAAAGAAAATAAAATTTAACCCCACCATGAAAATCAAATCTTTACATATTAATATTCCAGTGGTTGCGACGAGGAGACCAAACCAGTGTTCAGTCTATTTATAAAGTTCGTTCTTAATCCACAAGCATGACAAGCTTCAAACACTGAAAAATGGAGGAAGCAGAGGACACCTCCAGCAAAATGCCATGAACATCACCATTTACCTGCAACTGAAATTGCTACAAGATAATCCTTAAAACAAATTAGCTGACTATTCGATGTGTTCATAATGTACTTCTTTGAACCGAAAAATTGCTTCTTATGAGACACTATGATGTTGGGGGGAGCAGTAAAGAAACCATTCAGAAAGTAAGATGTTTGAAGGTAAGAAAGACATTGCTAAATACTCAAATACTGATGAGAGATGGGTAGGATACCCTACCGTCTTCTCAATCCTTTTAGATAGAAAAGTTTAGTGCAAAATACTACATAGTGTTTAAAAACATTCACCAGAATAGAAGTACTTGACTAAAAAGAAAATACACATTGAAGATCATGGACTTTTAATCAAAAGGTAACTTTTGTCATAGTAAAAGACTTCATTTGGAGTGTGCCCGGAACTTCAGAAGAATCACCAGTCCAAAACTAAAAGTTTGATGCATTTTATCAAGGAATCTGCACAATGAATAGGTAAAACATAAAAAACTAAGTAAAAAAATATTTTTAGCAAAAAAACCCATGAAATGCAGGTGAGAATAATACCTTGAGAAAAGTGAAAGACAAGTCAAAAGATATTGCTTTTATGTAAGACAGAAATTTAACAAACAAGCAAGATACAGTAACATAAACAAGCAAACCAAATGAATATGAGCAACAAACAAATCAATAAATTTTTACCTACTTGGAAGTACAACCATTGCATTACTGATACCTGTCCAAGACAACAAAATGGAAGACGAGAACACCATAAACTTTCTTAGGCAGTTTCTGGCTACCTTATCATGGTTTTCCTTAAGTAGTGCAATATTGTTGAATAATCAACAAGTTTTAGGTTACAGATTTCAAAAACTATGTTTCAGTCAACGAAGTGCATAACAAAGCATCAAAGACTTCCTCCACGGCAGACATGATGAGACTAGGATTACATGTAGTGAGAGAACATTGTTACCAAGATTCTCATATTTAGATGCATTTTCTAGTCCACCTAGACTCTCAGATTTGAAATTACTCGGCAAATTAAGTAAATGCCTAGCTGGTTAAAATTATAGTCAATGATGCATTACACAAATTGCTAGGTAGTGCCCCAGCCTTTTAAACCACTGAAGATGCATTACATTTAAAATGGGCATGATATAGAAATATAAACTAGTACATGCTACACTCCCTTAATATAGATGCAAGCAATGCAAAAAGCAAATAAGCACAGGAACCACTCAAGTCCACGGTAAAAAATTCAACATGGAGTACAATATTGCCCTGTTAGCAAATTTAACTCTAAAAGCATTAGATACCAACATGCAAAGCATGAGACAGAGATCACACCTTAAGCTTTCCTAGTGACCTCCATAGCCTGGGTAAGGAGCACCACCCTGTGGTCTTGCACCGCCCTGCATCTGCGGGTTTTGGTACTGCATCGGCTGAGCTCCATAGCCACCAGCACCACCCTGGGCACCATATCCTCCAGCGTTATTCATCACTGGGGGCACACCCTGATGATTCACTGGCCCACTAAAACCTCCAAGCAAATTCCCAATCCCCAAACCAGCTCCTTGTGTAGCTAACAGGGCTGTCAATGCCTGCCCAAGAGCCGGAGCCACAGCAGGATTGAATCCCACGGGTGCAGGCCCTGATGGCGCCATCAAATGCCCAGCTGATGCTGCTGCTCCACTGCCACTACCACCTGAGTTTTTTAAGGTAACAGTTATATCAACTTTACTGCACAGGATTTAAGTTATATGCATGTAATGAATTTTTTACACTGCTATTAAATACTGCAATTGCATTTTAAAGTGAAAAACCCCAATTAAATCATTGTATACAAGTGTATTCAAAAATCAGAGAAACCAACACAAGCATGGTGAAATTCTTCACTACCTGAATATTTCCCCTTCTTTGCAGGATGCTGATAATACTGCTGGTGCTGCTGGTGCTGAGGGTAATGCTGTTGCGGCTGCTGGTGCTGCTGATAGTAGTTCTTATTGTGCTTCGGCCCATCAACGGCCTTCTGACAATGAAGTGTATGCCCTTCAAAGCTCTTATGTGGCTCCTCCAACGCCTTTCTTGCACTCTCGACACTCTTATACACAAACAAACAAAACCCCTTGGGTTTCCCGGTTTGCTTATCCAATCCAAGTGGACCCTCCTCAACTTCACCAAACTTAGAGAAGAACTCCAAAAGCTTTTGAGGATCAAGATCAGCTGCCACATTGCTAACAAAAATCTTCCTCTGAGTATACTCAGAAACCGGTGGGACAGCCGCTGCTGTAGGGGGAGGGGCAGGGACCGGCCCAGCCGAAGCCAGCTGGCAAGAAGTCATCCTAGTACCAATTTTCTTCTGTGGTTCTCTCAATGCTTTCCTAGCACCACTCCTATGCTTAAACAAAATAAAGCCGTATCCTTTTGACTTCCCACTAACCTTATCCGTAACAGCCTTACAATCCTCAATCTCACCGTACTTCCCGAACACGCTCGTTAGGGTTTCGGCCGTAGTGTCCCAACCCAAGCCGTGCACAAAGATTTTGCGGTGTGCCGGATCCTTATCCGCTAATTTTTGAATATTATCCTTCAAATTAGGATAAGTAACTAAAGCTTCTTTTATAAGCGCTGTAAGTTGATCCTTCGTGAAAGGTTCTAGAAGCTTCTCGAGTGGCTCATCTTCTAAATCCTCTTCTTCATCACCTCCTCCTTCCTTCTTCACCTCACTACCGCCTCCGTTAACTTCATTTACGGCATTGTTTCCAGATCCTGGATTTTCTTCCTCATCGTCTTCATTATCATCACCCTCGTCATTATCATCTTCTTCTTCGGGATCTGGTTCTTCTTCGCCCTCTTGAACTGCTTCTTCTTCTTCTGCGGCGTCGTTTTGGTACTCTTCTTGTTCTTGTTCTTGTTCGGGTTCGAGATCTGCTGATTCTTGTTTAATATTTTGCTGCTCTTCTTCTACTGGTTGTGCGGTGGCTTCGGAAGCTCTGGTTTTTCGCTTCTTCGCCATGGAAATTAGGGTTTGAGGTAGCGAGAGAGATTAGGGTTTTCTGAATTGGGGGCTAGGGTTTCGGGAGAGAAGAGGATAAAGATGAAGTAGGGGGCTGATATTTATCGTGGGGGTTTGGATTTGGTTATCGGGTCGGTTTTGAGATATTTGCTTTTTGAAATTAGTTTTGGAATTATTATTATTATTATTATTATTATTATTGTTATTATTGATATTAAAAGGAATACTATTTTGGGGAAAATTTTATGTTGTGTTCTAGTCACGTGAGGCAATTTTTTTGTCTCACAGTCTTGTGGATCCAGAAGTGTAAGATTGAGGTTCACAAATTTGTAAGATAAAAATGAGCCTCATAGAACTAGTGTCGGTTGTACGAGACACAAAATAAAACTTCTCCTATTTTGGTATTCATTTTGATTGTTTGTCAAGATTTATGAATTTTATATTGATATCAATTATGGTTCTTATTTAAACTTTGAAATATATCATGAAATTTAGAAATTATGGAATTCGAGTGAATTTATTCCTGGTTCATGAATAGTAAAAAAAACGGAAAGTAGATCTAGGAGGGGGGTGGAAAGATCATAAATGTTATCTTGAAGACCATAGTACAAATTTATTTTAATAAAGATAAAAAAGATAGTTGGTAATTTTTTTATTTTTGCTTGAATTTTGGTGGAGAATATTATTTTAACAATTAAAATTTTATTAAATTTAAATTCATACGAAATTTAGTTTTTACTATAAATTAAAATATATGATTAAATTAATTATTTAAACCTAATTAAATTAATTTAAATAAAAGTCATGTGATATTTTACTAGCTTATTAGATGACCTTCTATCGAGTGGGTCGATGCATGAGTCTCAAGCACAATGGTCTTACGTCTATGAGAAGAAATCATATAAAGGGGTCATATCGCTCATTTAGAAGAGAAGAAATGACAACACTGGAAATATATCAAGCAAGCATAGGAAAGGCTAGAAAAGTTTTGAAGAATAATATCAAAGTCATTTTCTATATGTATAATTTTCGTTGTGATCGAATTCCGAAGGCAAAATCAAGTCAAATCGTAGTAAGGCATTCAATAAAATATGGATTAGAATTTTGTTAGGCGATAAGGTGATTAGCTTCTGGGATAATATTCGATCACATCAGTCTACTTAGTGGGCGTTTGGACATATTGTAAAATTTTAAAAAAATGTGAAATTATTTTCAAGTAAAAATGGTATTTGAAATTGGTATTTAGAGTTGTGCTTGGACATTATATTGGTGGTGAAAAAGTATCACGACCCCAAATCCCTCCGAAGGAGTCGTGATGGCACCTAGTCTCTAAACTAGGTAAACCTAGCATTTATTGAAATAACATTAACATTTATTGACTTCAAATTAAATAACTCTCAATAAATCACAATTTTCCAAAACTAGTGGTACAAGTCATAAGTCTTTCTAAGAGTAGTTATACAAAATAAATACAACATTATTCCAGAACGAGAACGAATCAATGGAAAGTAAATACAAACGAAGGTGACTCCGAGGCCTGCGAACGCAGCAACAGGTTATCGTGAGTCTCCATCGCGATGACCCGCACAGCTACTATCGATCAATACCTGGATCTGTACACAAAAAAATATACAGAAGTGTATGAGCACATCACGGCGGTGCCCAGCAAGTATCAAGACTAACCTCGGCGGGGTAGTGACGAGGAACAGTCAAGACAACTACTGGTCAAATGAAATGAACAGGATATGATAATAAAATGTCGAGATAAAGATAACGAGGTAACATCAACAGCGGAGAGAAATAAAAAAATACAAATAGTAGGAACAATAAAGGTAGAACACGGGTAATAACAAACAATAACCAAGTAAATCAATACTGACATAATAGGAACAGAGACAAGTAAGAATGTATTCAAATAAAAAAGGCAATGCCAACTCAATCAATCACATTATGTCTAATACACAATCACGACCATCTCAATCATCGGTTTCTCATATCATAATCTCAACTTCCGAGCCTTCAGCCCACATGGCACATCGTGCCCCCATATTTTTTATCTCACTTTTAACAATAAAATTCATATGTTATACAATACATAATGCCCGTACAAATGCACTCAAGATGTTCAAGAAGTCTCATTTACCTAATATAAGTAAATTACAATTTCTAAGCTAATTAGGAAAGTCAGGGAGAAAAGATGAGGTTATTTTTTTTTTTGAAATTATTTGAGTAAAGAAAGTACCACTTTCAATTAAAATACAACATCGGCTAGATTATTACATTTAATATTGGGAGTTAATAACTTAAAACTTGGTAGAAAATCCTTTTTAAGTAAAATATAATCTCAGACAGTTTAAGGGGATATAATTGAGAAACTAATTGAATTAAAGATGTAACCATTTTTGAAGTTTGAAGTATTGGACACATATATATATATATATACACGGTGAAGTATCGAAAATACTGTAGGTTCCAACACAAACGATCACATCAATAAAGGAAATTAAACAGTTAAAACACTTGAATTGATAACAACAAATAAACCCAACAACAGAAAGTGCACGACATCACCATTCGTGCTTTTACTCTCGTTCTCACCATAAGAATCAATATTCACTATTATTATTTTTTTGCGGCATGCAACCCGATCCCAAATCATATAATACCGTTGCGACGTGCAACCCACTCCCATTCATATAGTACCGTTGCAGGCGTGCAACTCGCTCCCATTTCATATAGTACCGTTGTAGGCGTGCAACCCGCTCCCATTTCATATAATACTGTTGCAGGCGTGCAACCCGCTCCCATTTTATATAGTACCGTTGCAAGCGTGCAACCTGCTCCCATTTCATATAGTACCGTTGCAGGCGTGCAACCCGCTCCCATTTCATATAGTACCGTTGCAGGCATGCAACCCGATCCCATTTTATATATCAACACCAATCATAAAATAATCCCGATAAGGGAACAAAAGTATAACAATAATATCCCGGGAAAGGAAACAATATCATAAGAAATAACATCCCAGTAAGAAAACAATAGTATAATAACAATATTCTGACAAGGAAAATAATATCATAAGCAATAACATCTCGGCAAGGGAACAATAGTATACCAACAATATCCGGGCAAGGGAAACTATATCATAAGCAATAACATCCCGGCAAGGGAGCCAACAAGTACATAATATGGGTCACGAAAAAACCAAGAAACACGATAACCTCAACAAAACAACAAGACATAATAAGCACGTGATAACTACACCGGTAACCAAAACAATTGGACATGTAACATATTTTCACGAAGTCATGTAGGAACTCACAATCAAGAAGTATCAAAACAAAGAGGAAGTCAATCACTTCAATTAAGACAATTAAGGGTCAATATAACACGTAAGAATTAGAGGAAAGCTAAAAGCATCATATGGAGCAGATAGAGGTAATTTAAGCAATTATTAAACCCAGTCATAACATGATACTTTCCACATAATGGAAATAAGGACATAAGAACCCTAGAGGCAAATTTTTCACAAATAAATTCGATCACACACTCGTCACCTTGCGTGCACAGACTACAATTTGCATAGAAGACTCAAATCCTAAGGGGAAGTCCTCCACACAAGGTTATGCAAGATATTTACCTCAATCCGACCAATTTAATACTCAATTTAGATTTTTCTTTACCAATTCATCAACGCTCGCTTCAATCTAGCCAAAAATGACTTGAATACATCAAACAATGCAAGAGAAAATAATTTCAATTAACAAAACTATGATTCTTATACAATTTGTAAAAAGTCAACGAAAGTCAACTCCCTGGGCCCGCACCTCGGAACCCGATAAAATTTTAAAAAAATAAATACCCATTCCGCTACGAGTTCATCCAAATAAAAATTATCTAATTCCGATACCATTTGGTCATTCAAATCATCATTTTACATTTTTGAAAGATTTCACAATTTCTCCCAAATTTTTCCTTTATTTTTTCATGAATTTGATGTTAAATCTAAGATATAATCACAAAATATAATTAAAAATTGATTAGAGACACACTAATGATTTGGAGAAGTTTGGGTCTTTGGAAAATCGCCCATGGAGGTTTAGGGTTTGAGAAAATTGAAAGATGTGTAAAAATTTCGTCAAAAACCTCATTTAACACACCTCAGATGTCGCATTTACAACCCAGGGTTCGCAATTGCGAACCCTCGCAAATTGCGAACAAAGCAGGGCTGGCAGAAGTCGCATATGTGAACTGGGCATCGCAAATGCGATGGAAAAGTCCGCATTTGCGAACACACCAGAAACAACAATTTTTTCCGACACGAAAATGAGCATAACTTCCTCATACGATGTCCAAATTCGATGATTCTTTTTCCTATGGCTCTGTAATTTTGAAACAGATCTAATGGTTCAAACAAAACTAAATTTGGATCTCATTTTCTCAATGTGATATTATTTTTGCTTGAAAAAACGACGATGAAGCATCCAAAAACAAGCGCAACATAGCCTAAACTTATCATAAACTCACCCAAACCCTCGGGACTCCAAACCAAACATGCACGCAAGTCTAAAAAGAGCATACGAACTTGCTCATATGATCAAATTATCAAAATAGCATCAAAAACTGTGAATTTAACCTCAAAACTCATAATTTTTCAAATTTTTTAATTTTTCAACCGGACGTCCAAATCACGTCAAATCAATTCCGATTCTCACCAAATTTTACATATAGGACTTAAATATCATAACAAACTTTTTTTTTTGTTTTTTTATATCATAACAAAATTGTACCAGGTTCTGAAACCAAAATACGAGTCTGATACCAACGAGTTCAAACATTAATTCATTTTTTTATTTCATTTAAAAACAAGCACAACAATTTTCTTCAAAAAATGTTTTCTAAGGCTAGGGACCTCGGAATTAAATTCCGGCCATACACCCAAGTCAATATTTTACTGCGGACCTCCCGGGATCATCGAGACACAGATCCGGATCCGTTTACCAAAAATATTAACCAAAGTCAACTAAAAACCAGATTTTAACTCTAGAAATTACTATATTTTTTATATTTTCACATAAAAGCTTTCTGGTTTCACGCCCGGACTGCGCAAGCAAGTCGATACACATAATATGATGCTGCTCGTGACCTCAAACTGCCGAACCGAACGCAATTGCTCAAAACGACCAGTTGGGTCATTACATCCTCCTCCACTTAAACATACGATCGTCCTCGAACGTACTCGGAGTTGTTCCAAAGCCATCGAACCACTGCATGAGCTCCTTATTAATACACCCGAACAAGCTGAATCGAGCCAAAAATTCCAATCCATAATACCTTGTTGTTTCACACAACTGACATACTCGAAGTTATAACCTCTGACCATTGCTTAAATAACATCCTGGATGCCGACAATATATTTCACATTGAATACAACCTTGTTCCGGACTTCCACAACACTGCCCATGATAAAGAAATATGCGGAAACTCATAGCCGCCCATGAAGTCAATAAGTCAAGAAGCTCTCTCGCGCGCCAAGAACCATTGCCCAAATCTTAGCAGAAACACCCTCTCACTTCCAAACACTCTGCACCCCAAATATCATAGCACTAATATCAGGTCTAAGAACCTCATCTCGGCCAATACAAGCAATCCAACCAACAACTCATAACTGAACCACACAGATTCTCACACTACACAATTCGTACACCAAATCAGTAATAACTCAATTATGCCGCACAAATAAAGGAAAACAAAGTAGAAAAATTATCTAACAAGTACAACATGCGTGACAACAAAAGTATAGGTTTTTCATCAAATCATCCCACAGAGGGAAGACACAACACCAAATAAACATAAGGAAAGGGTATCCCACATAACATCCGTTGCGGGGTGCAGTCCGCTCCCAAATGCTTATCGAGCCAAAATGCTCAGGTTCACTAATCACGTGAATACTGATCAAGCACATCAGAGTGTACAAGTAAAACCGTGGGAACAGTGAATAGAAGTAATAAAACAGGAGAGAAGCAAGCACATATAAGGTATTATGAACAAATCAACATCACGAGGGCTATCTCGCATGCATCGCCATAAGGCCTGAATGAAATCACAACATGCGTGGGGGATAATTATACAACCTCACCGCCTAGCACATCACAAAAGAGTAGCACATAACATAGGCTAAGGGCACAAATAATATCCATTATGCCTGATAGCATAAGCAAAATGGCAATCTTACAAGAACACACAAAATTGACTTGATACAAAACACATATTCTCATTGAGCTTTTAAATAGCCTTCAACCCAAATCCTGATTATTTCCAAATAGGTAATTATCCTTCCCAAAAATCCACAACGACTTATCAATTATGCATGGTATTAATTACCTCATCTTCAATGTTCCTTCACAATCCGCAAGCAGGAAATGATCCACATACGAGGGCATTCCCCAAAGCCTCAGGGATACCAAAATCTCCGTACTCACACTCAACTACGCAAATCAAATGGATGATATTTCACTTACACCCTATCATTCTACTAAAACACTCATATAGAGTTTCTGGCCGCATAACAAAACATGAACCTCGAAAACCTCATAAGCCACTAACCACCTTGATACTAGTGACGCTCCCGCAAATCAAAACTCAAGGTCCTTTCAAAAAATGCACACTCTTTACATACAACAGTCAACAATGTCAACACCCTGTTAATTTCTAGTACCTATTTAGAAGAAATCCACAATGCACAACATATTATTCCTTATGCCCGTAGCAACCAAGGAGTTGAGAATCAAGGTTGCGGTTCGGTGTTGACAAGGAGGTCACAGACTTGGATGAGTAGGAAAAGAATTTAGATATTTAGAGTAAGCTCGTATTATCTTCAGTGTCACCTGACAATCGTGTTTTAAACGGCCCTAAAAACTTGCTACGAACATTTATTGTTTGGTATCTATATTATGAACTTAAAATAGGCCAAGCGAAATTATTCTTAAGTCGCCCATTATAATGAACTTAACCCAGGTGGAGACTGGGTTCCGAATGAAGCCCAGCCTGGCAGTACAATCGTGAGGAGTGAATTGCGCCTGAGGTCAGCCCAGCATCGAGCTATGAACAGGAGCCCAACTGTGAGGAGGTAGCCCAAGTGTTGTGTTGTCAACAAATGAGGGATGCAACTAGGCCAAAACGTAAGGCCCAAACATATTAAAGGATTTAAATCCTTCCAGCTTTAATACAAATCTAAATATGGTATTTCAAAACCCAACTATTGGCCTAGCTTTTATGCTATTTTTCACATCCTATTTATTATCTAACATGCGTGTTCTCTGCAAGCAAACTTTATCTTTCAAAAGAAAATCTATACTATCAACCCAAGGTTCAACAATTGACAAATTCCAAACCAAACGGGCCTATGACCCAAGAGTCACGAGGTAACCTCCAACTCAATGCCTGAGCGTGTACACACTCACAAAGGGGAAAACATGCCTGTTTATTAATTATTGGCCCAAGAGGGCCTATATCCCTGTAAGTCTATCCTTGAATAGTCACTGAATTGAATTTACTTCTATTGAATACTGAAACGCTGATTGAAATTAACTACAAGCTATTTAAATATAACCAACTTCACACAATAACTAATTAGGTCATAGAAATCAGACCTTGTAAAACATATTAATCATACAATCATTTTCCATGCGGTGAATTCGTTTCAAATGATTATGAGTTGACAAAAATATTACTGCTATACTATGGGAAAACTAACGTGCACTAATTTTTGAAAACTCATTATGTAAATCCTGCATACAAGGTTTAATTCTATGCCCTAACAATCTTGGAAATTTTTTTACCAGTACACATTCACCAAATCCAAAAGATCATGCTTGAGCCATATTCAGCAAAGTCAGACCTTAGAGCATCGCCATGCAATCCAACTGGATACATTTTAAAAGAATCAATCCAAACTATTATGTAATCTACAATATTCAGAATATCAGTCTCTCAGTCACATATTCAGAGGTAGAGGATAATAAATAGAACTATCTAAGTGCAGTGGAAATGAATAAACAAACTAAACAAGACACCACCAATATTTAAAATTCAATAAATCCATTTTGCTTCCAAGATTTACATTAGGTGAAAAGAAAAGCGTGTACCTGGAAAGCAGAAGAAGCAAAGTGAGGCAAATCAGTAGTAGAGAAACAACAACAACAGTAAATTTAACCCAGAAAGTGATTGAAAATATCACTTGAATCTAATTTTGGAATTCAGGGATGTCACACCAAGCTCAAAACCAAAGTTTCGACAAGAATACCCCAAATACACACTTCATCTCATTTAATTGTCCACAACTTGTCATAAACGAACACCACATAAAATTTCAGAGATTCTTTATGAACAGTAGCAATTTCTTTTATTCCTATGCTCAAAATTTTAGATGAAGTAGTATTTTTGACAGATTTCTCTTCTTGATTTTTCAGTTCTCAATATCTTCCAATTTTCCCAATGTTTTCTCAAAAAAAACTGTCCCTTATCTCCAATTTTCAGACTGTCCTAACTCTCTTAGATTGTCTCTCAATTCTCCTCTGAATTTCTATGTGTTCAACTTCTCAATTTTCAGAATCCTCCTATGGTTTTTCAGAGTGTTCCCTCCTCTCTAATTTTTAGACTCATTTTTTATTTTCAGAATATTTCTCTTTCTATGTGTGTCTTAGTCTCTCCAAGTATTCAGCTCTCTCTCCTGTTTTCCTTAATCTGTATCTCCTCCTCTGTTCACCTTAGATCAACACTTTTTAAAGGGTACCAGTTAGTGTTATTTTCACTATTATCCTATCTTTCAATTTTCAATTGCCCACTCAAGTATTCACTTAATTACCCACTCAATCAGTGCAATCCTACTGTCCATTAGAAACTTCTTAAGTAGGTAAACATTTCCTCACTTGAACAATTCCAAAACTAACCCCTTGAATCCCATGTTATTCAATATCCCCGTAAAGTTCTAGGTGTTTACAAATTAAGGTACACAATCCTTCTATCAAGACCCCAGACAAACAGAATTAAGGCATCAATTTCAATACCTAGATAGCCTTATCATGAACTGAAATCAGATATCAAACAACAATTGAACAACTTGAAACTGGTATTTATGAAAACAAACAATGAATGCCTTATTTTGAAGCAAATACACTAGCCATCTAAACAGGGAATCAAACGAAAATAACATGTTGATTTCAATCATATCCAACCCAACATACCTAAATTAGAAACTGAAGTCCTAATAGCAATCCCTAACATTTAACAATTAAACACAGAAGCTAATTAAACCTAAAACTCAGAGAACAAAAACAAACTTGACTAAATAAATTGAACAGAAAAACTACAATTAACAGAAATAAATACGAGTAAGCAAACTAACCTAAAGGACAGAAACTAAGCTCGAAATTGAACAAAATTCCAGTAAGAAAGCAGACCAGTCAATAATACACAGAGAAGAAAAGAAGAAGAGGTGAAATAGACATAAAATTAAAGAAATGATACAGGGAAACTCACCGATTGGGCTTGAGTTCATACTTGGTATTCTGGCTCACACAAAACTGATGCCAATCATTTGTTCTTTTGTCAAGAATAAATGAATAGCATGAATTTTGTTGTGAACCAACCCTCTAATCACAAGAAACACAAGCCTGAGTCGACGCAGGCCATCAGTTCACCGGGAACTGGTTTCGAACTATTTAGGGTTCAGACTCAAATTTGATATTTGAGAGGTTTTAGCAAGATTTGAGGGAAACCAATGATGGATTAGGTATGAGGGGGTCAAGGTGGTTATGTGGTGTTAATTTGGGACCGGTCTGAGGCGGCAGTGCCACCGGAGAATCTTGGGACGGTGCTAGGGTTCATCCCTTCGAATCGATATTCGAAGGGCTCCATAGGTATTCGAAGAAAGCTGGTTAGATATTTGAGAAGAGGAAGGCGAGGTGGTTCTATGGTGTATTTTTGGAGGTCATCAGAGACTTGCCGCCGCCGTGGGGTGATTTCAGGCGGCGGCTAGCGGTGGCGTTACAGGGGGGTTCTGGAGATGGTGAGAGACAGTGAGGGGGGTTGGATTTTGTGTATATCAAATGGATGATTTACTTAGGGCCGTTAGATGATTGGAATCCAATGGCTCTGATTAAATCCCTTAATAAGAACAGGGTCGTTTTGGTTAAGTGGGCGGAACCGGTTTGGTTCTGGGTCGGGTCGGGATTTGGGTTATGGGTGACGTTGCGAACCGTTCGATCAAATGAGATCGACGGTCCTAATCAAAGCTTATCCGAACGATGTCGTTTGGCCTAAGTTGGAGACCGAACATGGATTGGGTTGATTTTGGTCATGGACTGGGTAGATTTTAGTTTGGTCCTCTTCGAATTAACCGGATTTGGCCCAATCCTGATTTCTCCTCTTCTATTTTTTTTCTTTTCTAAAATTCTAATTAAAATAAAATACAAACCTAAATAAATATTTGACCAAATTATCCTATACTCTAAGTAGTAATTATCACAAACATAATTAAATACAAAAGAAAACACAAAAATCAACATTAAATACTAAAAATGCAAAATACATTTTTTTTTGTGGATTTTTTCATTTTTGTAAAACAACAACTTACTTAATTAATCCTAAATGTAAATGCAACATATTTTTGTATTTTTTTTATTAATTTAAACAGCAAACACGCACACACACATGCTAACAATTACTAAAAATATCATGAAAAAATTCACAAAATTGCACATAATAAAACAAATATTTTTTGTTTTGATTTGTGGGAGTAATTTATGTGAGGCAAAAATCACGTGCTCACATTTATTACTCCACAGAGGGACATGCAAGAGTATCAATATTCTGTATAAGTGATATCACTTGAAATAGAGTGGTATGTTCGTATTTTTTCCTTCACATATTGAAATATTCTTATTTTTTCCTTCACATCTTTTTCAATCAAGGTACGTTCCTGTCACGACCCCAATCCCGATCGTGATGGCGCCCAATACAAATGCTAGGCAAGCCTGACCAATTATCACTCACAACCCAATTACGCATCCCATTAAGTCCTCCAACCGGATAATTAAGTAGAAACAATACGGAAACAATAGCATATCTAACATTTCCCAAAAGATCTGGAGTCACGAGTCTAGAGCCTCTAGAGCCACACGGGCAAAGTCAAGTTAAAATTCTCAGTTCCAGACATTAGACAATATAGTATAAGTTTTAAAACCTTAGAATTATGACTAAGCATTTCGAAACAGTGTTTAACTCAAGACTAAAATCATATACCATGCTAAGTATCATAGAAGCAGTGATAATAATCCCTAAAGGATTCAAATAATCGGCACACAACCCAAATACATTCATAAGATCCAAGTAGGATGTTTACCAATCAATCTCTAGTCAAGAACACAGTATGAACATCACTTGGGACGGACTAAGCCATAGTCCCCAATCACAAACGACCCCGCACTCCTCATAGAGTACGTGTCTCGCCTTAATATAACGTCACAGTGTGATATACTGGGGTTTCAAACCCTCAGGTCATCATCTACATCTATTACTCACCTCAACCCGGCCACAAGTCTAGTCCGCTATGCCTTTTCCTCTCGAATCAACCTCCTTGCTCGCCGAATCTGATCAAAACCACAAGGAATACATTACAATAGACTAATGAAACATAACCCAATCGAAAGAACTCGAAAAATACCAAAAATCACGAAGTTGGCAAAACCCTAGCCCCGGGACCACTTCTCGAAAAATTACAAAATTTAAATCACCGGAAACCTCGTATTGCCACGAGTCCATACATACCAAATTTACCAAAATCAGAGTTCAAATGCCCTTTCAAATCCCAAATTTTCATTTCAAAAGCCAAACCCTAGTTCTTCCAATTTCTACCCAAATTTCCAAGAATTAAAGGTTGATTCTTCATAAAAATGACGTTTCTAGGTCACGAGACTTACCTCCAATCGATTCCTGTCAAAATCCCCTTCAAATTCTACCAAGAAGCTCTTAAGGTGGTTAACAATGGAGGAAAAATTGAATAAACTCGCGGATGAAATAATGATATAAAAACCCTTCTGCCTACAACGACTTTCGCTTCTGCGGTCCCGCTTCCGCTTATGCGGGACCGCTTCTGCGGCCAAAAATTTGCTTATGCGGTCTTCACTTAAAAACCAAAACTCCGCTTATGCGACCCAGAGTTCGCTTCTGCGGACCACCCAAAATCGCTTCTGTGGTTAAATGTTCGCTCCTGCGGACCCGCTAAAGCGTCCATCTTCCGCTTATGCGGAAATTAATCTAGCCCATGCCTGACCACTTCTATGAACTCTCACCCGCTTCTACGGAACCGCTTCTGTGGTCCATTTCCGCAGAAGCTGAAATACCAGATGACAGCAACAATAGACCTGAAGTAACTTCAAAAACTCTCGTTTAACCACTCGAATCCACCCCGAGGCCCCCCGGGACCTCAACCAAAAACACCAACACCTCCTAAAACCTCATTCAAACTTGCTTCAACCCTCAAAACACATCAAACAACGCTAAAACCATCAAATCACATCGAATTCAAGCATAAGTTTCTTAAAAACTTCTGAAATACGCATTTGATCAAAAACCCGACCAAAACACCTCCGAATGACCTGAAATTTTGCTCACATATCCAATCACCTAACGGAGCTACTGCAACTTTCAAAATTCCATTCTGACCCTCGGATCAAAATCTCACCTATCAACGAGAATTCGCCAAAATTCTAACTTCGCCAATTCAAGCATAATTCTACACCGGACCTCCAAAATAACTTCCGATCATACTCCTAAGTCACAAATTATCTCCCGAAGCTAACTGAATCACCGGAATTCACATCCGAGCCCTCTAACTCATAAGTAACTATCCGGTTGACTTTTCCAAACTAAGCCTTTCTTAAAGAGACTAAGTGTCTCATTTCCTATCCAAGCCAATCCAATTCAAGTCTCATTTCCTATCCAAGCCAATCCAATTCAACTCCAACACAACCAATGTCGATAATGAAACATGAAGAAGCATTAAATGGGGGAAACGGGGCTGAAATACATGAGATAACGGGCTGGGTCGTCAAATCCTCCCCAACTTAAACAAACGCTCATCCTCGAGGGGGTCAAGAAACATACCTGAAGCCTCAAATAGGTGAGGATATCTGCTCTGTATCTCCTGCTCGGTCTCCCAGGTAGCCTCTTCCACGGGCCGACCTCTCCACTGCACCTTCACCGAAGCTATATCCTTTGATCTCAATCTCCGAACTTGATGACCCAAAATAGCCACTGGCTTCACATCATAGGTCAAATCATCATCCAATTGAACTGTGCTGAAGTCTAATACATGAGACGGGTCCCCAACATACTTCCGGAGCATAGAAACATGAAATACCGGATGAGCCCCTGATAAAATGGGTGGCAAAGCAAGCATATAGGCCACCTCCCCAATCCTCCTAAGTATCTCAAAAGGGCCAATGAACCGCGGACTTAACTTCCCTTTCTTTCAAAATCTCATAATGCCCTTCATAGGCGAAACCTTCAACAAGACCTTCTCGCCCACCATATACGATACATCTCAAACCTTCCGGTCCGCATAACTCTTCTGACGCGACTGAGCTGTACGAAGTATCTCCTGGATCACTTTTACCTTATCTAAGGCATCCTGGACCAACTCTGTCCCCAATAGACTAGCCTCGCCGGGCTCAAACCAACCAACCGGAGATCTACAACGTCTCCCATATAAGGCCTCATACGGTGCCATCTGAATGCTGGACTGATAGCTTTTGTTGTAGGCAAACTCTGCCAGTGGTAGGAACTCAGCCTAAGAACCTCCAAAATCAATAACACAGGCACACAACATGTCCTCCAATATCTAAATAGTACGCTCGGACTGCCAATCCGTCTGAGGATGAAATGTTGTGCTCAACTCTACCCGGGTACCCAACTCTCGCTAAAAAATCCTCCAAAACTAGGAAGTAAATTGAGTACCTCTATCTGAGATAATAGAAACTGGGACCCCATGCAACCGAACAATCTCCCGGATGAAAATCTCTGCTAACTGCTCCGAATAATAGGTAGTACATACCGGAATGAAGTGCGAGGACTTGGTCAGTCGATCCACAATCACCCAAATCGAATCAAACTTCTCGATGTCCGAGGGAGACCACTCACAAAATCCATAGTAATCCTCTCCCACTTCCACTCGGGAATATCCATGCGCTGAATCATTGGGCCTCAGATGCTCATATTTCACCTGCTGACAGTTGAGACACCAAGCTACATGACTCACAATATCATTCTTCATTCTACTCCACCAGTAATGCTGTCTCAAATCCTGATACATCTTCGCGGCGCCCGGATGAATGAAATACCGCGAGCTGTGGGCCTCCTCTAATATCAACTCCCGAAGCCCATCCACATTGGGCATGCAAATTTGGCCATGCATCCTCAACACACACTCAATTCAATAGTCACATCCCTGGCATCATCATGTTGAACCCTGTCCTTAAGGACAAGCAAATGTGGATCATCATACTAGCGCTCTCTAATGCGGTCATACAAGGAAGATCGAGATACCACACAAGCCAACACCCGACTAGGCTCCGAAATATCTAGCCTTGCCATCCGATTGGCCAAAGCCTGGACATCAACTGCAAAGGGCCTCTCCCCAACTGGAATGTATGCCAAACTACCCATACTAACCGCCTTCTGCCTCAAAGCATCGGCCACTACATTGGCCTTCCCTGGGTGATACAATATGGTAATATCATAATCCTTGAGTAACTCAAGCCACCTCCGCTACCTCAAATTAAGATCCTTCTATGTGAACAAATGTTGAAGGTTGCGATGATCAGTATATACCTCACAAGATACGCTATATAAGTAGTGCCTCCAAATCTTCAAAGAATGAACTATAGCAGCCAACTCCAAATCATGAACGGGGTAGTTTTTCTCATGAGGCTCCAACTGATGAGAAGCATATGCAATAACTCTACCTTCCTGCATCAACATACATCCGATCCCAACTCTCGAAGCATCACAATACATGGTGTAAGAACCTGAAGCTGATGGCAACACTAACACTGGAGCTGTGGTCAAAGCTGTCTTGAGCTTCTGAAAGCTCTCCTCGCACTCATCTGACCATACAAATGGTGCACCCTTCTACGTCAACTTGGTCAGGGGTAAAGTAATAGATGAAAAACCCTGGACGAACCGGCGATAATATCCTGGCAAACTGAGGAAACTCCGAATCTCCGTGGCTGAGGACGATCTAGGCCAACTCTGCACCGCCTCTATCTTCTTTGGATCAACCTAAATACCATCACTGGACACCACGTGTCCCAGAAAAGCCACAAAACCAAGCCAGAACTCACACTTGGAGAACTTTGCATAAATCTTCTCCTCTCTCAATCTCTGTAATACCACTCTCAAATTCTGAGCATGCTCCTCCTGGCTACGCGAGTATACCAGGATATCATCAATAAAAATGATAACAAATGAATCCAGATACGGCCGAAATACACTGTTCATCAGATGCATGAATGCGGCTGGGGCATTAGTCAGCCCAAAAGACATAACTAGAAACTCATAGTGCCCATATCTCGTCCTAAAAGTCGTCTTCATAATATCAGAATCCCTAATCTTCAGCTGGTGATAGCCTGAACGGAGATCAATCTTAGAGAATACCCTTGCCCCTGGAGTTGATCAAACAAATCATCAATACAAGGTAGTGCATACTTGTTCTTCACTGTCACCTTGCTCAACTGACTGTAGTCAATGCACATTCTCATTGTGTCATCCTTCTTCTTTACAAATAGGACCGGTGCACCCTACGGTGACACACTAGGATGAATAAACCCCTTATCTAGGAGTTCCTGAAGCTGATCCTTTAGTTCTTTTAACTCTGCTGGTGTCATATGATACAAAGGAGTGGAGATGGGCTGAGTGCCTGACACCAAATCAATACCAAAATCAATGTCCCTGTCCGGTGGCATGCCCGGCAGGTCTGCAGGAAACACATCAGGGAAGTCATTCACAATGGGAACAGAATCAAAACTAGGAGTCTCAGCTCCAACATCTCTCACAAAAGCCAAATATGACAGACAGCCTTTCCCAACCATCCGCTGGGACTTTAGGAAAGAAATCACCCTGCTAGGAACATAGTCAGTCATACCACGCCACTCAATCCTCGGAACACCCGGAATAGCCAACGTAACTGTCTTGGCATGATAATCCAAAATAGCATGGTACGGAGATAGCCAATCCATACCCAGAATCACATCAAAATCTACCATGCCCAATAACAACAAGTCAACCCGGGTCTCCAGACCCCCAATAGTCACCAGACAAGATCGATATACATGATCCACAATAATAGTATCACCCACCGAGGTAGATACGTGCACGGGAAAAGCAAGGCAACCATGGGTCGCACTTAAATAATGGGCAAAATATGAAGACACATAAGAGTATGTAGATCCGGGATCAAATAAAACAGAAGCATCCCTGTGGCAGACTAAAATAATACTTGTGATAACAGCATCTGATGCAATGGCATCCCTCCTGTCTGGAAGAGCATAGAATCGAGCCTGACCACCACCAGATCGGTCTCCCCCTCTAGGGTGGTCCCTAGCTGCCTGGGCCCCACCCCTACCTGACTGGGAGGGTACCGAAGTAGATGGAGTAGAAGAGGAGGGTTGATCCCTCTACTGAGATCGACCATCACGAAGCCAAGGACACTGTCTTCTCATGTGACCAAACTCATCGCACTCGTAGCAACTACCCGGTGCTGGAGAAGGCGACTGAAGGGAACCCCTCGCTGCTGAAGAACCCTGGGCTGAAAAAGTAGGAGTAGAGCTCTACGCTGGAAGGGCACTAAGTAAAGAATGGCCCTGCTGAACTCCCTGATGACCACGGCCTGAAGAAGCCCCCACTGTACTCTGGGCGACCTGACTGAGGAGGCTTGAAGGAATGACCTCTACCACTCTGGAATTGGCCCCTAGATGGAGCACCACTGAAGCTACCAGAACCTCGAGGCCTCTTGGCCTCCCTCTCCTCACGCTCCCGACGGCGAGCCATCTCAATCTCCCGAGCCATGTCGACTACCTCCTCGAACGAAGCACTCATAACTCTCTCTGGTTATCAAAATGCGGAGTGGATAGTTGAGGACATCCACGAACCTCCTAATCCTCTCTCTATCAAACGGGATCATCCATGTAGCATGCCGAGCTAACTGTGTAAACCTCAACTCATACTGGGTCACAGTCATGTCTCCTTGAATCAACCACTCAAACTGACGATGCAGCTCCTCCCTGCGAGACTGCGGTACATACTTCTCCAGGAAGAGAGTGGAGAACTGCTGCCAAGTAAGGGGTGTTGCTCCAAAAGGCCTACGCCTCTCAAACTCCTCCCACCATGTAAATGCAGGCCTTGAGAACTGGAAGGTAGTAAAAGCCACTCCACTCGACTCCAAAATCCCTGCAGTGCGAAGAATACGCTGACACTTGTCTAGAAATCCCTGGGCATCCTCGCCCTCAGTACCACTGAACGTCGGAGGCTGGAGTCTACCGAACCTCTCTAGACGATGCTGCTCGTCGTCTGGCATAGCTGGAACAACATAATCTGGAGCTGGTGTGACTGGCACAACTGGAGCAACCCGTGCAACTGGCTGAGCTAGAACCGCTCCCGGTATCTGCAATCCCTAAACAACCTGCTCAGGTGTGCGAGCAGCGGGGGTCTGATGACCTCCCCCGGTCTGTGAGGTAGCTGCTGCAGTAGTGGCTGAGACTGTCTGAGCCAGGCCAGTGCATACGGATAGTATCTGAGCCAAGGACTCCTGGAGACCAGGAATCACAATAGGCACTGCCGGTGCCTGAATAGGTGCTGCTGGAGCATTTACAGCTGGAGGCTGGTCCTGAACCGGGGTAGCTGGTGGATCTGCAGGTGTTGCCCTCGCTGGTCTACCTCGACCACGACCATGGCCTCTAGCGGGTGGTAATGGTGGTCATCTGTCACGTCCAGTAGTACGGGTTCTCGCCATCTGCGAGAGAATAGAATACAGAAGTTTAGTTCTCGGATCAACAAAGTCGCACGACAAGAGTTTCAAGAATATGAAGTGTTTCCTAAAGGTTCTGCAGCCTCTTGAGGATAAATACAGACGTCTCCGTACTGATCCGCGAGACTCTACTAAACCAGCTCATGACTCGTGAGGCCTAGTAACCTAGGCTCTGATACCAACTTGTCACGACCCTAATCCCGGTCGTGATGGCACCCAACACAAATGCTAGGCAAGCCTAACAATTATCACTCACAACCCAATTACGCATCCTATTACCAATTAACAGTAATAAATTAACAGTTTAATAAGTCCTCTAACCGGATAATTAAGTAGAAACAATACGGAAACAATAAAATATCTAACATTTCCCAAAAGATCTGGAGTCACGAGTCTAGAGCCTCTAGATACAACTGAGTAGTGAATCCACAATAATACAAAAGTCTAAGATACTGAAAGATAAAAGGGATAAGGGGAGGAGTCGGGTCCTGCGGACGTCAGGCAGCTACCTCGACAACTCTTGAGAAATCTGGGAAGCAGCAAACAGCTCAACTAAGCTCCCAGAACACTTGAATCTGCACACATAGTGCAGGGAGTAAAGTGAGTACTTCCAACTCAGTGAGTAATAAGCATATATAATGACTGGAGATGAGAATTCACGAAATACCACAATGTAAAGCTATCGCTAACAGTTTAGCATAATTAATGAAGAAATGGCAAACAAGCAATGACAGGTAGGTCAGATAATCATCAATGTATGGATGCAATGCAACGCACATGACCGTTGCGGCGCGCAGCCCGATCCATTTGGGTACCCCGCGCTCACTGTGGGGGTTCAGACTTCGGAGGGGCTCCTACAGCCCAAGAGCAATATCATCGTATCATTGCTGCGGCATGCAACCCGATCCACACTCAGTCCAGAATATGCATGTGAGCTACACGGGCAAAGTCAAGTTAAAATTCTCAGTTCCAAACATTAGGAAATATAGTTTAAGTTTTAAAACCTTAGAATTATGACTAAGCATTTTGAAACAGTGTTTAATTCAGGACTGAAATCATATACCATGCTAAGTATCATAGAAGCGGTGATAATAATCCCTAAAGGATTCAAATAATCGGCACATAGCCAAAATACATTCATAAGATCCAAGTAGGATGTTTACCAATCAATCTCTAGTCAAGAACACAGTATGAACATCACTCGGGACGGACTAAGCCATAGTCCCCAATCACAAATGACCTCGCACTCCTCATAGAGAACGTGTCTCATCTTAATATAGCATCACAGTGTGATATACCGGGGTTTCAAACCCTCAGGCCAACATCTACATCTATTACTCACCTCAATCCGGCCATAAGTCTAGTCCGCTATGCCTTTTCCTCTCGAATCAACCTCCTCGCGTGCCCAATCTGATCAAAACCACAAGGAATACATTACAATAGACTAATTAAACATAACCCAATCGAAAGAACTCGAAAAACACCAAAAATCACGAAGTTGGCAAAACCCGAGCCCCGAACCCACTTCTCAAAAAATTATAAAATTTACATCACCGGAAACCTCGTCTCGCCACGAGTCCATACATACCAAATTTACCAAAATCGGAGCTCAAATGCCCTTTCAAATCCCAAATTTTCATTTCAAAAACCAAACCCTAGTTCTTCCAATTTCTACCCAAATTTCCAAGAATTAAAGGTTGATTCTTCACAAAAATGACGTTTCTAGGTCACAAGACTTACCTCCAATCGATTCCCGTCAAAATCCCCTTCAAATTCTACCAAGAAGCTTTTAAGGTGGTTAACAATGGAGGAAAAATTGAATAAACTCGCGGATGAAATAATGATATAAAAACCCTTCTGCCTACAGCGACTTTCGCTTTTACGGTCCCGCTTCCGCTTATGCGGGACCACTTCTGCGGCCAAAAATCTGCTTATACGGTCTTCACTTAAATACCAAAACTCCGCTTATGCGACTCAGAGTCCGCTTATGCGGACCGCCCAAAACTGCTTCTGCGATTAAATGTCTGCTCCTGCAGACCCGCTAAAGCGACCATCTTCCGCTTATGCAGAAATTACTCTAGCCCATGCCTGACCGCTTCTGTGACCCCTCACCCGCTTCTGCGGTCCATTTCCGCAAAAGCAGAAATACCAGATGTCAGCAACAACACACCTGAAGCAACTTTAAAAACTCTCGTTTAACCACTCGAATCCACCCTGAGGCCCCCGGGACCTCAACCAAAAACACCAAACACCTCCTAAAACCTCATTCAAACTTGCTCCAACCCTTAAAACACATCAAACAACGCTAAAACCATCAAATTACATCGAATTCAAGCCTAAGTTTCTTAAAAACTTCCGAAATACGCATTCGATCAAAAATCCGACCAAAATACCTCCGAATGACCTGAAATTTTGCTCACATATCCAAAATCACCTAACGGAGCTATGCAACTTTCAAAATTCCATTCCGACCCTCGGATCAAAATCTCACCTATCAACCGGAATTCGCCAAAATTCTAACTTCGCCAATTCAGGCCTAATTCTACACCGGACCTCCAAAATAAACCTCCGATCACACTCCTAAGTCACAAATCATCTCCCGAAGCTAACCAAATCACCGGAATTCACATCCGAGTCCTCTAACTCATAAGTCAACTTCCGGTTGACTTTTTCAAACCAAGCCTTCCTTAAAGAGACTAAGTGTCTCATTTCCTATCCAAGCCAATCCAATTCAACTCCAACACAACCAATGTCAATAATGAAACATGAAGAAGCATTAAATGGGGGAAACGTGGCTGAAATACATGAGACAACGGGCCGGGTAGTCACAGTTCCCACTTTACAATGCTTAGCTATTCAGATAGAGAATATTTTTTCTTGAATTTGGTTCCTCTAGGAAGTTCAATCATTGCTCCAGGGTATTTCTCAATTCGTCAATGTAAAAGATCATATAAGTTATATGTCATGGTTACAAAATTTATGGTCTGATTAGTTCCCGAAAATTTCCTATCTAGTATTTCATGTCACAAATTCTGATACTATTGGAAATGTAATGAGTTATTTTGAAAAATATGATAAGTTTAAAATGGAGCAAATTTTATATGGTTTCAATATAATGATGCTTGCTTGTTAGCTGTTACACAATTGAGAACTTGTGTCTCTATAGTATGTGATTGATAAAAGAGGATGTTTTGGATTATTGGTATGCCAATCCTCTCTTTGTTGATGTTTAAGCATTATCATCATTGTGAAATTTTGGCATATCTTAGTTTCAACTATGTAAGAGCGACATCTTATCTTTAAAATAATTAGATTTTCTTGTTGTCAGCAAGATTAGATTTGTGACACCAATATATAAGCATTAAGTAAACTCATTAAGTATCCTTCTTAGCCTTATCTCATACTAATGCTAATCTTTGATGGTTACTGAAAATTATTTTAATCAAGTCTTAAGGTCTTGTTGAATTTATTCCCAACATTTGGTTTCCATTGTATGTGTTATCTTTTTCTTGTGCATTTGCTTGTTTTGATAAATTATAATTGGATTCTTACTAGAATTTTCTAATTTCTTTCTCTCTTTTTATCACTTGCTATTTATTTTTTTAATATATGAAGGATACATTTCTCCAACAACAGGTGTCACAATCCAAAATCCGCTAAGGGTCGTGATGGCGTCGGACTATATTGTCATGCTAGTCAACACCAGTTTACTACTAATTTCTCGTTTTAATATTTTTGAAATCGTTTATTTAATATATTAGACAATAAGTAATAAATCCCGCTGAATAAATATCGATGTATTTAACAAACTTAATATTAAATAATCCCATAATCATCTCAGAACCCGGTGTCACAAGTGCATGAGCAATTACTAAGGAATAGAATAAGGTACATAACTGTCCGGAATAAAAATTGGACAGAAAGTAAATACAATACGTTGAAAGAGACTATACTCGCTGCGAGTCACCTCGAAAAATGCAGCTCACCTAGTCTCTGCATCATCTATGCTGCTACGCCCAGTAGGCCACAAGAAATACATGTGCTTGTGCAATAAAAATGCACAACAAGTGTAGCATGAGTACGAAAACAACGTGTACTTAGTAAGTATCCCGTCTAATCTCGAAGAAGTAGAGACGGGAGGTCGACTTCGATACTTACTAGTGGTCCAATAATGATACGTCAATAATGTAATAAATCGAGGAATTTTTATAAACATGATTGTAAGTCAATAGAATGAAGCAAGTAAACAATTCTTTCTTTTATAGAAAATTCCCAAATTCCTTTTCGTCATTTATACATTTATTCTCAAGCCGGGAAGAAACAATATCAACTTCAATAAATTTCAAAGCAAGCAATACAAGCATGCGCAAATCATGCCGAGGTCATACGGTTCGATCCAACAATATTTAAATTGTGCACTGTCAGTGGGTCGAGTGGCGCGAGCTATAGATACATCTATTACCCCTCTCGCGAATCATACATGCATATGTAGGTACACATAGAAACACACATTCAAACAATCAATCAAGACTTCATTAGAGAAATGATTATTCAAGGAGGTGTAAATTTCTCTTTTTAAGTGTCAAGAAAATAAAGTTTAACTCTTTTAGAAAATCATTTGCCACTTCAATATGATTTAAGCAATTTAAACTATCAATAAGGTTACAATTATTACAAGTAAATCATGATTTTGGGTCCTATACCACTCGGACATAAGCATAATAGTAGCTACGCACGGACTTTCGTCACCTTATGCGTACTTAGCTCCCACAAATAGCAGCAAATATCCAATTAATTAACCTATGGGGATAATTCCCTCTTACAAGGTTAGAAAGGAGACTCACCTTGCTCCGAATTTTTAAAACCGGCTTCCAAGCCCTTCTGACGACTCAAATCGATGCACAACGCTCCAAAACTAGCCAATAAATGAGAAAACCCATAAATATATACTCTAATACTCACAACAATTCAATTTAGATAAATTTCTAACTCCGTTTGAAAAGTTGACAAAATCGCCCTTGGTCCCACATGCCCGGATTCAAAAAAAAACTCACAAAATACGACAACCATTCTGATACGAGTTCAACCATACCAATTTTACCAAATTTCGATAAGAACTTGACCTCCAAAGCTTGAATTTTCGTTCTTGAAAAGTTTTGCAAAAATCTTGATTTATTCTACTTAAATCCGAAATAAATGATGAATATAACCATATAATCATGAAGTATAATTAATTTCGGATATAGAACACTTACCCCCAATCCATATGGCGAAAATCGCCTCAAAAATCGCTTCAATCCGAGCTCCATAGCTCCAAATATGTTAAAAATGGCCGAAACCTCGAAATATAGCTTCTGCCCAGATAATTACTCTTCACGATCACGTAATATAGTTCGCAATCATGAAGCACAACATTTCTCAGCCCAAAATTTGCCCTTCGCGATCGCAGAAAATGCTTCGCGAAGAACAAATGCCGAGCTCTTCCAGACATCCTCTAGTATAATGGCCATAACTTTTTGTAAAAAACTCCAAATTGCAAATGGTTTAGCTTTTTGAAAACTAGACTCCAAGTACTATAACTTTCACGCTTTACTCATCTCCCAGTTCCTTATAGACTACAAGATATAATGTAACAACCCGATCGGTCATTTTGAGCTTTGTTTGCCAGTTCTCGGGCATGGCTTGCCCCGTGTGGTGTATTGTGACTTGTGTAAATCATTGGTTTTGGTTTTCAGGGGAATCAGAATGAATTTGAAAGAACAGTTATCAGTTTGAAGCTTGAAATTTGAAAGGTTTGACCAAGTTTTGACTTGTTTGTATATGATCTCAGATCGGAATTGTTATGATTTGGTTAGCTTCGTTAGATGATTTGGGACTTAGGAGCGTGATCGGAATGCATTTCGGAAATCCGTGGAAGGTTTAGGCTTGAATTGGCGAAATTGAGATTTTGACGTTTTCCAGTTGATAGGTGAGATTTTGATATAAAGGTCGGAATGAAATTCCGGAAGTTGCAGTAGTTCCGTTATGTCATTTGGGATGTGTGTGCAAAATTTCAGGTTGTTCGGACGTGGTCTGGTTGTTTTTTTTTTATCAAAAGCGTATTTTGGAAGATCGTAGAAACTTAGGCTTGAATCTAAGGTGTTTTTGTTGATTTGATGTTGTTTGAAGTGTTTTGGTGATTGGAACAAGTTTGAATTAAGGTATTAGGATATGTTGGTGCCCTTGGTTGGGGCCTCGGGGGGCTTGGAGTGATTTCGGGTGCTTAATGGAGAAGTTAGATGTTGATTGCAGCTTCAGATTTGCTGCTTCTAGTATTTTTGCATCTGCGGTTTTGGGGACCGCAGATGCGGCACCGCAAATGCGGGTGATTCATCGCAGAAGTGAAAATGGTCAAGTGTGCAGTTACCACAGAGGCGATCAAGAAGGCCGTATCTACGAAGCCGCAGATGCGGAAGTTCTATCACAGATGCGATTTTGGGCCTTAAGTGAAGAACCTCATAAGCGGTGGTTTGGGCCGTAAATGCAGTACCGCAGAAGTGGGCCTTGGACCGCAGATGCGGAAAGGCCTGGGCAGACCATATATGTTATTTCGTATTCGCAAATGCGGAAGTTCTATCGCAGATGCGATTTTGGGCCTTAAGTGAAGAATCGCAGAAGCGGTGGTTTGGGCCGCAAATGCGGTACCGCAGTAGCGGGCCTTGAACCGCATATGCAGAAATGCCTGGGTATACCATATATGTTATTTCATTTCGTGATTTTGGGTTATTTCACCATTGTTTTTAGGTGATTATGAAGAGAGAAATCAAGAGACTTCGTTAAGGTAAGGAATTTTGGACCTAAAACTTAATTTTATGGTTGTATTTCATGAATTTAGAGCTGTAATTAAAGGAATTAAAGGGCAAAAATGGAGGATTAGGGCTTGAGTTTAAGAGGCCTTTAAATGAGAATTTGAGGGGTCATTTGGACTCCGATTTTAATATTTTTGATATGTATCAACTCGTGGGGAGATAAGGAACCTATTGGTGTAAAAATTTCTGAGTTTTGAGAAGTGGGACCGGGGCTCGAGTTTTGGTAATTTTGGGATTTGTGCCCTTTATTGATTATTTTCGCTTAGGCTTTGTTCCCTTAGGATATTGTGATGCCCTCGTTCTGATTTTGGATAGATTCGACGTGCATGGACGCCGATTCGAGGGGCAAAGGCACTGCGAGCTAGAGATTTGGCCGATTTAAGGTGAGTAATGATTGTAAATGATGTTATGAGGGTTTGAAACCCCGGATTGCACATCGTAGTGCTATATTAAGGTGAGGCACACGCTTTATGACGAGCGTGGGATCATGCACTATTGAGGATTGTGACTTGGTCCGTCCCGATTGATGATTTTACCGTGTGTTTGGTTGAAAACTATTTGCTGTCATCATTAATTGGGCTGAAAGCCATATTTGGGCCTAATGCCAGCTATTTGAACCCTTCGGGGATTTTTGTTGATATTTCCTCATTGTTTTGACTTCATACTTGAACTCAGCCATGTTATTTTTCACTATTTTCAAAACACATCCATGTTTACTCTGCTTTAACACTTGAAATAATATTTTAAATAATATTTTTGGGCTGAGTGTTATGTTTTACTGTTGCCCAAGTGGCTTATATTATTTTTGACTGAGTAAGGCCGAGGGTCTATACTGTGAGGACACTTTTGGGTCAGGCTGCACGTTGCAACAGTGAGATACCGATACTGATAATGAGGCCGAGGGCCTGATATTGTGCGCCACAAGGTGGCTTGATATTGATACGAGGCTGAGAGCCTATTTATGATGCCACGAGGTGTCTTGATATTGTGCTTGGGCCGTAAGGGGCCCCTCCTGGAGTCTGTACACCCCTAGTGAGTGCGGGTACCCATTGTGATATGAGACGAAGCCCGTGGGGCTAATATTGTTCTATGTGATTACCCGAGGGGCTGGTATTGTTCTGAGATATGGCCCGAGGGGCGGAGTTGTTGACATTGTTCCCGAGGGGCAAACCTCTATGTGTTTATCTTTCATATTTACCTGTCATTTACCTGTTAAACTATGGTATTTGTGCCCAAGGGGCAGATTTCTGTGCTTATCTGCACTAACTGTTTTGCATTCATTTGCGTAAATGTTGAAAAAGTCATTTCCAAAGAAGTTTAAACTGAGCTAAGATGTTTTAAGAGATTTTTACAACTTCACTGCTTTCTTACTGGTTTTTTAAACTGCTTCTATATAGCATCTTGATATGCTTTATGTGATTTCTTACCATTCAGGCTTTAGTGATGATTATTACTCACTAAGTTGGAAGTACTCACTTTACTCCCTGTACCTTGTGTGCAAATTCAAGTATTTTCTGAGCATGGTGGCAGTTTCATTGGAGTTAGTAAGGTAGTCGCCTGGCGATCACGGCTCTTCTTTCTCCCTCTTTATTATTCCTTATGCATTCATGTGATTTTCCGTCCATATCGGTCTTGATGTGACTAGATAGTTGTAATAGATGCTCATAACTAGTGACACCCCGATGTCGGGTTGTGTTTGGGCCGTATTCCGCACATTATATGATCTGTTGCCTTGTCTTTGGCTTATTTACTCATGCTTAGACTATTTATTATATGTTTAGCTGTTTTAAAATTGAGTTGGGACTAGTTGGCTGGCCTTGTCTTCACGGAAGGCGCCATAACGATCGAGTCTGGGTTTAGGGTTGTGACATATAAGCTTCCAAAGTCAGCCCGGTGCAACACAAATTTCTTCTTCGCAATTTTAAAACTCTTCCTGGATAGATTGTAGTGTACCACCCATAACTTTTTTGTACACAGCTCCAAATTCCAAATGGGTTAATTTTATGAAAATTAGACACAAAAGGATACAACTTTTATCTTTGGATCATCTCCAAATTCTTTGTAGATTGCGAAATACAAGCTTCCAAAGTCGGGTCAGTGCAACAGAAATTTTCCTCTACGCGATCACGAAAGTCCTTCCGCGATCGCGAATCATTGGCCATTTTCTCCCACTTTACTCATCGCTATCGCGTCCAATTTCCCGTAGTCGCGTAGCATACTGCTGTAGCAAAAAAACTAGCACCTAAAAATGGCCTAGAAATGATCCGAAATCGCCCTAAAACTCACCCAAGCCCCTCGGGACCCCATCCGAACATACCAACAAGTCTCAAAACTTATCACGGACTTAGTCAAGGCCTCAAATCACATCAAACAATGCTAAAAACAAGAATCACACCCCAATTCGAGTCTAATGAAATTAAGAAATTCTAATTTCTACATTCGATGCCAAAACCTATCAAATCATGTCCGATTGACATCAAATTTTGCACACAAGTCACATTCGACATTATGGACCTACTCCAACTTCCGGAATCGGATTTCGACCATGATATCAAAAATTCCACTTCCGTTCAAACTCCTAAAAAACCTTTAAATTTCTATCTTTAGCCAAATGACTCCAAAATGACCACGGACCTCTTAATTCACTTCCGATCGTGCTTCCAACACCAGAATCAATATGGAACTATTCCTAGACTCGGAATCCCAAACAAACATTGATAATACTGAAATGCACTTCAACCCAAACTCATGAAATTCTTCCAAAATTGCTAACTTACACAATAGGTCAAGAAACATTTCTAGGTCTTCCAAAACCCGATCCGGATATACGCCCAAGTCCGAAATTATCATACGAACCTGCTGGAATCTTCGAATCCCGATTCCGAGGTTGTTTACTCAAAAATTCAATCTTAGTCAATTCTTTAAACTTAAGGCTTCCGAAATGGGTGTTCTTTTTCCAAATCAACTCCGAACTTCCCGAAATTCAATTTCAATCATGCGTACAAGTCATAATACCTGAAGTGAAGCTGCTGATGTCCTCAAACTGCTGAACGACACGCTAGAGCTCAAAACGACCGGTCGGGTCATTACATTCTCTCCCACTTAAACATACGTTCGTCCTCGAACGTGCTAAGAACTGCGGTGGGAGTTATCCGAAATCACTGTTTAACACCTCGTGCACCTACTCGCGCTACTATAACCCAGCTAAGCACACTAGCTCGATCAATTCTGAAGATATTCTCTTTTTATTCAAGCAAATAAACATAGAGCCCAATTCCAACATCCGAAATTCTCTGCCTGGCCTGCTTCCAATATATGAACACTGTATCAATTACTACACGAGGTACCAGAACATGATTGCATGCTTTTGTTGAATTCTCACCATGCACCACCTCATTCACGAGACCTTTATAACATTCTCTGATAATAATAACCGATATTCCCCGAATATGATGCTCACAATGCACCCCATGTCATATAAGTCTTGTTCCAACTCTTACAATACCGCCACAATGGAAGATACGTGTAGAAATTCATAACCAACTGCTGAGTTAACAAAACATTGAGGCTATACTCCTGACAAGAACCATTACCTCATTATGAACCAAATAATGGTATTTGCTCTTTAATATACTTCATATAATCCGATCGCACTGATCCTAGATCCAATAATCTCGTCTTACCCAGTACGAGATGCTCAAGCAATAGGCCACTCCAGACATGACCGAATATCTCATATGATGCCACAATGTGCCAATAGGATACCAACTTGAATGTGGTACATAAGGAAAACGAACTCTAGAAGGGACTACTGAACCTACGAAACTAATTAGACAACCAAGAAGGTGTTATAAACCTCCCTCAGTAAAAAAAAGGGAAGCAAAACACACAAAATAGAATGTGGGGGAATGTACTCAACATCACACTATTGCGGCGTGCAACTCGATCCCATCAACATGCATGTGGCGGCGTACCATCCGATCCACACATAAAATCTATATAAGGAGATACATACCGAGCTAGAGTGATCATTACTACAAAATACCGAATATCGGCCATAAGCACGTTTAGTGCATAATACCATCCCTGGGGTGACAGATAGCGCCATACACTACAAAACTCAAGCACAACTGGGGTATGATATATGATCTGAATCTAAAGAGTCATCCTGCTTAATAACAATATCGCTACGTGGAACCTCAACACATAAGAGAATTATCAAGCCATTTCACAACTCACACGACACGATATAGTATTAAATGGGATAGCCGACGACGAAACAACATCCAACGTCCGAATACTCTTCCATAAGGAGTGCTATGTTGAAATGAACATATCCAACCTGATATAGAGCCCATATTCATATTTAAATCCATTCACAGACCTCAAGCTGATTCTGATCATACTGATCTAGGCCAATAATCTTTCCTGGGTCTATAATAACCCCATTTCCCCCATAACACACAAGAACAGCCGCCCAATCCAGAAAAACCTTCCACATTCCATAACCAAATGAATCGAGCGGCCTTCAGGCATAAATTCTTAATTAGCGATAGTACCACAATCTCAATACTTTGTTTAAATCCTCAATCAATTAAGTGACTACATGTCACACTTATAGAATCTTTCTGTGGGATATGCTCTCATGGCATTCTGCACCAGGTAACAAGTCTGCACATCCATACCACCAACCATACAAATGCTACAAAGTGAATCAAGGATCCACAAGTCAATATACAAAACCTCTTACTCATGACACTAATCATTGCGTATACGTTCGCGTAACATGACCATGATCCTAAATTCGGAGTATGTGTTCGCGCAACTTTGCTCAATCTTTTCTTAATAATAAATAGGTTACTAGTTTTTTTTAATTATTTTAGTTTACATAATTTCATTAAAATCACATGAGGCGTTCCTAGTAATTTCATAAATTAGATGTAAATTGACAAAATTCGTAGCATATCCTTTAGGGTCGTTTAAAACACTAGTGTGATTGCGTATACATCCGCGTAACACAATTGCACTTCTAAAAATAAAACCGGAGTATGCGTTCACGCAACTTTGGCCCAAACTTTCCTAATAATAATTAAGCATTATTAATTGTAGACACGTTCACGTGACATGATTTTTGATGTACCAAACAAGCGGGTATACATACGCGTAACCCGTCTCAAGATAATTTTCTAATTAAAAGTGGTGAAAGAAACAAATGCACATAGGTTTAAAAATCAGTAATTAAATAATTTAATAAGCCAAGTAGGATCAAAGCGACCGTGCTAGAACCACGAAACTCGGGAATGCCTAACACCTTCTCCCGGGTTAACAGAATTCCGTATCTGGATTTCTGGTTCGCGGACCGTAATATAGAGTCAATCTTTTCCTCGATTCGGGATTCTAATCGGTGACTTGCGACACCATAAATCTCCCAAGTGGCGACTCTAATTTAAATAAAATGAATCCCGTTTCGATTGTCCTTTAAGTGGAAAAAACTCCCTACCTTTATTACTCCTCTTTACGGGGTGTGGTGAAAAAAGAGGTGTGACAGTGCAAGCTCAAACTCGCCCCTGCAACCTCAAAACACCATCATCATCTAAGGTCACTTTCGTGGCATCTCCACGCTGCACGGTGTCTCTCAGGACACACAAATGGGGATCATCAAACTGTCGATCACGGATACGCTCCAATAATGAAGAACGAGCGACCGTGCAAGCTAACACTCTGCTAGGCTCAAAAATGTCTAAACTCACAAACCGATTGGCCAAGGCCTGAATATCCTGGGCAAGCGGTCTCTGACTGACCGGAACATAAGCAAGACTACCCATGCTAGCGGACTTCCTACTAAATGCATCGGCCACCACATTGGCTCTTCCCGGGTGGTACAAAATAGTAACATCATAATCCTTCAATTGCTCCAACCACCTCCGCTGCCTCAAGTTCAACTCCTTCTGTTTGAACAAGTACTGCAAACTCTTGTGATCAGTGTACACCTCACACGTCACACCATGTAATGCCTCCAAATCTTCAAAGCATGAACAGTGGCTGCCAACTCTAGATCATGAACCGGATAATTCTTCTCGTGGATCTTTAATTGCCTCGAAGCATAAGCAATGACTCTGCCATCCTGCATCAATACCGCACCAAGCCCAATACGGGAAGCATCACAATAAACTGTATAAGGCCCTGAGCCTGTGGGCAAAACCAATATCGGTGCCGAAGTCAGAGCTGTCTTGAGCTTCTGAAAGCTCTCCTCACACTCGTCTGACCACCTGAGGCACCCTTCTGAGTCAATCTGGTCATCGGGGCTGCTATAGATGAAAATCCCTCAACGAACCGGCGGTAATAACCTGCTAACCCAAGAAACTCCGAATCTCAGTCACTGAAGCTGGTCGAGGCCAATTCTTGACTACCTCAATCTTCTTCGGGTCCACCTGAATACCTTCTGCTGATACGACATGACCGAGAAATGCAACCAAACTGAACCAGAACTCGCACTTCGAGAGCTTAGCATATAACTAGCTATCCTTCAAAGTCTGAAGAACCACTTTGAGGTGCTGCTCGTGTTCCCCCCGGCTGCGGGAGTACAATAGAATATCATCAATGAATACTATCACGAACAAGTCCAAGTAAGGTCTGAACACTCGGTTCATCAACTCCATAAATGATGCTGGGGCATTGTTCAACCCAAATGACATGACCAAAAACTCGTAATGCCCGTAACGAGTGCGGAATGCTGTCTTAGGGACATCAGATGCTCTAATCCTCAGCTGATGGTAGCCAGATCTCAAGTCTATCTTGGAAAACACCTTTGCACCCTGAAGCTGGTCAAACAAATCATCAATCCTCGGCAGTGGGTACTTGTTCTTAATCGTCACTTTGTTCAATTACCGGTAATCAATGCACATCCTTATCGATCCATCCTTTTTCTTCACAAATAACACCGGCGCACCCCAAGGAAAAATGCTAGGCCTGATAAAACCCTTCTCTAGCAAATCTTGCAACTGGTCTTTTAACTTCTTCAACTCTAGCGGGGCCATGCGATACGACGGAATAGAAATGGGCTGTGTGCCTGGGGCCAGATCAATATATAAATCAATATCCCTGTCGGGCGGCATACCCGGTAGGTCTGAAGGAAAAACCTCGGGGAACTCTCAAATAATAGGAACAGAGTCAATAGAAGGGACCTCTGCGCTGGAATCGCGAACATACGCCAAGTAAGCTAAACACCCCTTCTCGACCATACACCGAGCCTTCACATATGAAATAACACTGCGGGTGGCATGTCCTGGGGTCCCTCTCCACTCCAATCGGGGTAAAGCTGGCAAAGCCAAGGTCACGGTCTTGGCGTGACAATCCAAGATAACATGATACGGGGACAACCAATCTATCCCTAATATAACGTCGAAATCCACCATGTCTAAGAGCAATAAATCCACACGGGTCTCAAGACCCTCAAACACTACTACACGTGAACGATGGACTCGGTCGACCACTATGGAATCACCCACTGGTGTAGATACATAAACAGGGATACCCAAAGCATCACTAAGCATAGCCAGGTAGGGTGAAAAATAGGACGACACATATGAATACATAGACCCAGGGTCAAATAGCACTGAAGCATCCCTATCACAGACTAGAATAGTACCTATAATAACAGCATCTGAAGACTCAGCCTCTGGCCTGGCTGGTAAAGTATAACACCAAGGCTGGGCCCTACCTCCATGAACCATGTCTCTAGGACGATCGGCTACTGGCTGACCCCTACCTCTGCCGGTCCGAGCTCTACCTCTATGGTCCCTACCTCCACCTCTATGATCCCTAACCCCGCCTCTAGCTGGCTGGGCAAGCTATGGATCACCTGGTGCCTGAATCATGGGGCGAGGACTCTGCTTCTAAGAACTACTCGGGGCTCGAGGGCAAAATCTGATAATGTGACCGGGGTCACCATACCCGTAACAAGCCCTCGGTTGCTGAGACTGCTAGCCCTGTCGACCTGAATGTCCTCCCCGGAAGCTCTGAAGTGGAGGTGCACTGATGGGCTGCTGATTAGAATAATGATGCTGAGAACCACCACCGCCTGGAGTACCATGAGAAACCTGGAGTGCTGACTGAAAGGGCCTCGGTGGATGGCCTCTACCATAAGAATCCCTACCTCTAGATGAGGTACCACTGAACTTACCATAATGACGAGGCCTCTTATCCGACACATGACCACCTCCTCGTGCAAGGGACATCTCAACTCTGCGGGCCGCATTGGCCGCCTCCTGGAAAGAAATCTCAATACCGGCTCCCATAGCCATATGGAGACGGATCGGCTGAATCAATCCATCAATGAACCTACGCACCCTCTCTCATTCAGTAGGGAGTATAACAATAGCATGGCGTGCCAAATCAATGAACCGAGTCTCATACTGTGTGACTGTCATGGAGCCCTGCTGGAGGCACTCAAACTGCCTGCGAAGTGCCTCCCACTAAGTGACTGGGAGAAACTTCTCCAAAAATAACTCCGCGAACTGATCCCACGTCAATGCTGGAGACCCTGCTGGTCTAGATAGGCAATAGTCCCTCCACCAAGTCTTGGCGGATCCTGCTAGCCGGAAGGTGGCAAAATTGACCCCGTTGGTCTCCACAATACCCATGGTCCTAAAGATCTCATGGCAGCTGAATAGGAAATCCTGTGGATCCTCTGATGAAGCACCGCCGAATGTGGTGGTGAAGAGCTTAGAGAACTGATCAAGTCTCCACAAAGCATCCAAAGACATGGCCGCTCCATCGCCGACCTGGGTTGCAATACCTGGCTGAGCTGTCACAGCTGGCTGAACCACTGGACATGAGTCTAGGGAGCTACCTGCTCCGGAGTATGGGTAGCAGGAGTCTGAACCCCTCCTCCAACCTGAGAAGTGGCTGGTGCTACTGGCAGCAAACCCGCTCTAGTGACACTCTCCATAAAGGCTGTCAATCTGACTAAAGCGTCCTGAAGATCTGGGGTGACCATGACCCCTCCTAGGACCTGAGCGGGGCCCACCGGAGCTGCTGGGGCTGAAACCTCCTCATCATAGTCAATATGGGGCTCCACCTCTGGGACTGTTGCCCGGGGCTGAACTCTGCCCCTGCCTCGGCATCTGGCACGGCCTCGGCCTCTGCCCCTCGCAGGAGTTGCTGCTGGGGGCTCGGGTTGCTGCCCGGTAGAAGAGGAAGCACGTGTTCTCGCCATCTGCGAAAGAACAGAGTAGAAAGACAATCAATATTTGAGGAACAGAATCGCACAACAAGAAAGAACAAAAGTGAAATTTTTCCTAACTCCGTAGCCTCTAGGAGATAAATACAGACATCTCCGTACCGATCCCTCAGACTCTACCAAGCTTGTCCGTGAGTAGCGAGACCTATGTAACCTAGAGCTCTGATACCAACTTGTCACGACCCGAATTTTCCACCATCGGGAGTCGTGATGGCACCTATTGTCGGAGCTAGGCAAGCCAAGCATTCAAACATTTTTTGATAACGACACAATAGTAATAACAATAATAAACCTTTAAATAAAAGCGAAAATATTTTATAACATAAATAACTGGAAACCCAAAATACAGAAGTGTAATATTTCCTCTACCCAAGACTGGAGTCGTTATCTCACGAACCACTAAAGAGTGCTACAAACCAGTCTAAATAGAAAATACATAATGTTTGTCTCGATACGATGAAAACAAACTGAAAATCTAGAGAGGTACTTCGGCCTGCGAACGCCAGCTAGGCTACCTCGTAAGTCCCTGGACTGAAATCAGCTCCCGATCAATATACTACCGCTGTGGTCCAAAAGCTACTTCGGTACCGTGATCTGTGCAAAAAGCACAGAAGTGTAGCATCAGCACAACCGACCCCATGTGCTAGTAAGTGCCTGGCCTAACCCCGACGAAGTAGTG
>MU772802.1:31283-45151 GCA_026770625.1 Nicotiana glauca | reverse complement strand
TGCTGGATTGCCAGTTATAGCTTTACATTGTAATATTTCGTGATTTCTTATCTTCAGCCATTATATATGTTTATTACTCACTGAGTTGGAGTACTCACTTTACTCCCTGCACCATGTGTGCAGATACAGGTATCCCGGAGGCTCAGTAGAGTTATTGGCTGCTTACAGATTTATCCCGGAGTTGTCGAGGTAGCTGCCGGCGTCCGCAGGACCCGACTTCTCCCCTTATCCCTTTTGTTTCCGTATCCTAGACTCTTTTATGTGTAGATTTGATACTCAGTTGTATTTAGAGGCTCTGGACTCGTGACCCCAGATCTGTTGGGAGTTGTTATTGATAGTTATTATGGTTTTCTCTGTATTGCTTCTATTGATTATCGGGTTGGAAATCTTGTTAACTGTTAAATTAACTCTATTGATTGGTAGTGGATTTTCGTACTTGGGTTGAGAGTGTTCAAATGGTCGGGCTTGCCTAGCAATTGTGTTAGGCGCTATCATGACCGAGATTGGGGTCGTGACACGCGCATGCGGCCCAATTCTTGCAGGTGCGGTTATGACATCAACCAGCCAGTTCAGCCTTCCAAAAATTCCATTTTCGATCCATTAACCACCTGGAATCCATCCGAGGCCCCCGGGACCCCAACAAATCATACCAAACAGTCCAAAACATGTTACGGACTTGCTTGAGGCCTCAAATCATATCAAACAATGCTAAAACCACGAATCGACCTCCAATCCAAGCTTTATGAACTTTAGAATTTCAAACTTCTATTTTCGATGACAAAACCTATCAAATCACGTCCGATTGACTTTAAATTTCGCATACAAGTCATATTTGACATTACGGACCTATTCCAACTTCTGAAATCGGAATCCGATCCCGATATCAAAAAGTCCACTTCCGGTCAAACTTCTCAAAAACCTTCAAATTTCTATCTTTAGCCAAATGACATCAAAATGACCTACGGACCTCCAAATTCACTTCCGATCGCGCTCCCAACTCCAGAATCACCATACGGAGCTACTCCCAGACTCGGAATCACGAACGGACATCGACATCACTAAAATGCACTTCAACCCAAACATATGTAATTTCTTTCGAAATTCTTCTTCCCACAATAGGCGCCAAAACGCTCCCGGGTCATCCAAAACCCGATCCCGATATACGCCCAAGTCCGAATCATCATAAGAACCTGCTGGAACCTTCAGATCCTGATTCCGAGGTCGTTTACTCCAAATACCAATCCTAGTTAATTCTTTTAACTTTAAGCTTCGGAAATGAGAATTCTCTTTCCAAATCAACTGTGAGCTTCCCGGAACTTAATTCCGACCATGCGTACAAGTCATAATACCTGAAATGAAGCTGCTCATGGCCTCTGGCTGCTGAACGACGTGCAAGAGCTCAAAACGATCGCTCGGGTCATTACAATTAGACCCTCATCCCTGCATATAAAATTTAACAAATTGCAAACATGTTCAATGAAAAAGAAAAAGTTTAATGAATAAGTAAAAAGAAGGCCTCGACAATACAAAGTAAATCACATAAACAAGGAATGAAAGGCTTTTCATTCTAGTGCTATAACAACAAAGTTCTGTTAAGCTGAGATTTGGTAAAACATACAACACCTATAAGTTAGATGCATACCTGTCCCTAGAAAATAATTACGATGAGCAAACATAATATGGTCTAATAGACAAACTCCAAATCAGAATGCATTTCAATAAACCTAAGAAGTTAGCAAACCAAACAATGAGAGCAGATAAATTTCCTCAGAATCCTCCACATCAATTGAGCCGTAGCCTACAATTATTTCAGTACCTTTTAAAATAATACACAAATAGCAAATAATATATTCTGGTATTTGTATTTTCTATTTCAACTGAAAAATTCTTGGATTTAACAGTAAGTCATGAAGTTATTCCGCCAGTGACAAAGCATTCGAGTTGCGAAAGTATAAGAATCCATTTGTACCCAAAATTTAGCAAATCTAATAAATTTTTACATGAAAATCAAATTAAACCCTAACCTTGAAACAAGAGGGGAAAAAGCTTACCATTTCAAGCCCTAATTTGGGTTGAGGGAAGGCCGGAAGATCATTCAGATCTCATACTTCGGAACTCTAGTTGAAGTCTGGTAAAATTTGGGAAGGGTTTGGAACAAAAGAGGGGGAATGGTTCAACCAAAAACCAAAAGAAAGAGAGGGAAGTCCTCCCGCCTTAATTTTGCACAAAATTGGAGAATTTTAATCAGCAAATTATTTTTAGGCCACAAAGGCACTTTATGGTTGAAACAAAAATAATATTGTTGCAAATAATATAATTTAGTAATGTAACTCAAGGGCACTTTATAGATTACTGGAATAGTATTAATTAAAACATTTAATTTAAGAGTTTAAGTTACTAGTGGGGTTCAATTTAGTTCAATTTTTTTATTGTACTGTTGATTTACTTTTTTTTTACCTTTGGAAGTTCAATATATTGTTCTATATTTAATTTAAATGCATATAAATTTATTTCTTAATTCATGTAAATTAATCACAATTGAATTAGTATATTGACTATTTTAAAATTTGTGTGATTTTGAAATTTTGATTACACATTAAAATAATATATCGAAAAATAAAATTTATCATAAATTTTTATTTTTAATGATGTTAAATATTTTCTCCCATTAAATTCTTCGATGATAAAGTTATAACTTCTGCACTTTTTAATTTATATTATCTGATTTCATTATTCATTTATTTGTTTTACTTTAAAATTTATACTTAATATTATATATTTAATTTAACATCATCGACTTTACATAATTCTTATATATTTTATGATCAATTCGTATACTATGAATTGATTCATTTTTTTCAAATTTATTCTTATGTTATAATTAAATTATCATTTTTATAACACGATATCTAAGAATTCATATTCTAGTATACTTTGCTTAGTGAGTAGCATAAAAAAACTTCAAATTTAAATTTCTTCAAATTTACTTACTCTCATATATAGTACTATGTGATTAAATGATAAATTCCATAAAGGTGTTCCCCAATATGTGAAAACAAATAGAGGAGAAGATTGGGCTAAACTCAGTCTTCACTAAATTGAAATAGAGTTCGATAGGGCTCAACTCAACTTGGTATTATAAAAGCTGACTCGCTCGATACAAAAATAGGTTATGTTGGGATCGGCTCGATGCTAAGGCCTCAAATAACCAAATTTAGAAAGAAATGAGTAAATAACTCTAAGAACCTCGATTTACAACATGACACAAGTATGATACACTTCGTATATTTTAAAATTAAACTATTGTTAGAGCCCACACGATGCACATATAATTTGACAGAATATTAATCTTATAAAATTATGATCTAATATATTATAATATTTAATAAATATTAGTTGATATTTTATTATTTAATGCAGTGTGCAGATATATAACAAAATCTATACAAAATCAAAGACTACCCATTATATAGTAATCAAATAATCATTTGTTCCTTATTTATTTTTGGGTCAAAGGCCAAAATTACGCCTCTGCTATTGTTTATTGGCTACTTGTGCCACCCGTTACACTTTTTGGCCATTTTCGTCCCTATTGTTAATGAAGTTTGAAAAAATACCCCTAACACTAACGTTTTGACACTGTGGCAGCTGACCATATCAATTTTATCCATGTTAGCTCTCAGCTGCCATGTCAATTGCCAAGTCATTAATTAACCCACCCCTTTTCTTATTAAAATATTATCATCTTCTTCTCCCTCACACTCCCTCGCCTTCCAACTTTACCAATTACCACTATCCCCATCCAAAAATCACTGCTCCTCGCCCTCTATGATCATTTAGAAATACCAAACAAAGAACCAATTTACTCTTAAGGCCGCAAGTGCTTAACTAAAGAAACAGAAAAAACAAAAATTAACAGAAAACAATAATAGCTTGTACCATAATTCCCCTTTTCATAACCTTGGTCTCATTGAAAAAGTATAATAGAGCCCGTTTGGATTTGCTTAAAAAAAGTGGCTTTTAAGCACAAGTGCTTAAAAGCTCCTTTTAAGTGCTGGAGCTTGTTTTATAAATAAGCAGTTACGTGTTTGGATAAAAGTGCTGAAGCTGAAAACAAGTTGTTGGACTGTTTGGTAAACAAATGCTAGTAAGCACTTTTTCTGTTAAAATGACTGAAATATCCTTAAAGCTGTTAACACTATAAAGAAGATGTTACTATAATATTTTATTCTAAATTAACGCACATACAAATAATTTATTATAAAATCAGTTTCAATTTTAATTAATATCTAAATATAAATTATTTCTTTAATAATATACAATAATTAATTATTTGATTTAGAATGGATACAATAATTTACAGAGATATACTATATATTAGAATGGATGTTGTAGGTTTAAATCGAAAATGTGATTTTAAACACCGTCGAAGGTCTGAAAACGCCATTGAAGGCCGATTGAGCTTTTGGGTTTTGTCGATTTGAAGATGCCGATCTATAAAGAAGAAGAGGCTGGATCTGAAATTTTGAAGAGCTGGCAGCGTTTCATAGATAAAAATCCTGATTGTGAACTACTTGATTACTTGAAACGTTATAGAAGGAGCTAAAAACTCAATTGGAAGATTTTTTGGTGAAGCTTGAAAACATTCATGGGCTTCTTAATCTGGTTGTTGTTTGGTTTAATTGATTAATGGGATTTTGTTTTGATGATTGTTGAGGGGTCGTAGTTAAATGCTCATGTCAGTTGATGAAGATTTAGGGCTACAAAAAAACAAGGGGATTGTAGTTCAACAAGTGAGATAATGGTGCACTAATCCATGTAAAAGACAAGCAATTTGGTGGTTGAGAGTTCATGAAAACGCAGATGCCATGTTCCAATACTTGACAACTGACATGGATAAAATTTGTAACGGGTGGCACAAGTAATCAATAAATAATGATAAAAGGGCAATTTTGACCCTTTTCCTTTTATTTTTTATTAAATTAGCAAGTACTTAGTAGTGTACATTTAATAATAAGTACTCATAATATTCGTACATTCTTTTCTACTGTAATAGTTGATAACTCTTCTTATTTGCAGTTTATTGCAAAATTTAAATAATATAATATTTTCATAAAATTATTATTGAATTCATCAAAAGATTAAAGAGATAATCCTTATTATTTTTATAAAAAAATATACTAATATATTTAATAATTATTAATTTTTTTTATATATATATATAACGCTACCGATTGAATATTTCTTTTAGTATTCTTCCTTTATGACTATGTTTGTTTATTATGAGTTTAGTTATGTGTATATGTACTACTTTTCTCATCATAATTCTAATTATAAGTCATATATTTTATAATTTCTCACATAGTTATATTTTATTTAGTTTTTTGTTCCTTACTGATCTAATTGTACTATCCATTACTTAATATTATTAAATTGATATTTTAATAAATTACCAATTTAATATAATACAATGCATATAATTTTGTGTTGTTCTTAAATTTTAACTTGACTTTATTTTGTATGGCTTTCTTAAATTATATCGATATTTAAATTTATCAGTAATATTTTGAGTATTATTGATTTACTTAATTTTATCAAATAAATTTAAAGTGTAGATAGAATCACATTATATCTATTTCCTCTTTATACATTAGTTTTTGTTATCTTAATTTTATCATTTAGTGTTTATCTAAAATACGAATATTATTTTATTATTTTTCTAAATAATGGTGTTGAATTAGTTCAAAGGTTCAATATAAATATTTAATTATTTTTAATTCAAATAAAAAACGAGTAACTAATTATTAACAAACCTAAACAATAAAATCATGTTAATAATATAAGTTACCTATATAATATACCTAACAATTGCTCATCTCTAGTAAAGTAATTTTGAAATAATTTGAAGCTATACAATGAAAAGGTAAAGTGAAAGAAAAATGAAAATATTATGTATATTAATTAACGTAGACTCGTTAATATTTGGAAATATCAATATATAAAATTGAATTTGATACCATAATAAATATTGTATATTTTATGACAAAACTTTGTTGTCACTAAGTTACGGTTTGATTAGAGACAATAAAATTATTATCAATAATTATTTTTACTTTTGGTGACAAAAAGTGAGGTCACAAAAAAGTATACAATTTTATGGCTAAAATTTACACCATTTAGTTACAAATTTTGAATCATCTCTATTTGGCAATACAATTTTAGTGACGAAACCTTTTCGTATCCAAAGTTAAGCTAATTATAAGACAAATAAATTTTCGTCACAACTTCTATGCAACATTGGTGACGAAATTAATTTGTCACGAATAATTTTATTTTTGTGGCTAATACTACACAAAAAATGGCGCCAATTCATTTTTTGGTGGAAAATTATTGTAGACGCAATTTTTACTACGAAATTTTATATTTCGTCACTAAAAGTAAGATGCATATGTATTTAAAGATGAAATATAATTTTGTCGCGAAAAATGAACAATCGGTGACGAATTTTGCATCGTAGCTAGTAATTTTATAGCTAAATATCACTTTTGTTGTAGTGACATGATGTGGTTGATTGTCTCTACACTTTGTAAGCAGAGAGTACAACTGTTTGAATTTGTGATGTGAATTTTATGTAGATAAGTGGCGGTGGTAGCCTTTAGTGAGAGATTAACCCCAAGAAAAATATAATTTTTAGAGGTAGGCTTAGTTTCCAAAGCCAAGAGTAATGATAGGGGGTATTAGTATCAGTTAATGCATTGTATAGCGATTTTACTGAGAAATGACCAGAAGTTGTAAGATCCCAAATTAGTTGGTCAAAGGATTGGAAATTAGCAAGTGTTTGGATGTGGATTTGACGTATTAAGGAAAGGATTGGGTTAGGTAGGCAAAAGACAAATTTGTAGTATTGATCATATTATTTGTGATGTGTTGGTTGACCTTGGATTTTTCTTCGTGATTTGGTAGGGGTCCTTTGATGACTTTTCTAAGCGTGATATTTGGCCCTATCCAAGGTTCATTCCAGAAATTAATATGTTGACCTGTAGAGATATGCTAGACCACTCCTTTTTGGCAAAACTTCCAGCCTAATTGAATAGCTTTCCATATGTTGGAGGGTTGGCTGGGGTGATTGGAGGTGGGGTATTTGGCTAGTAGTAGGGATGCCCATTGATAACTAGGGATTCTAGTTCAGTTTATTGTAACAACCCGATTAGTCGTTCTTAGCAATTGCATCCGGTTAGGTAGTTTGATGTCAAGAACAACTTCACATTATGTATATCGACTTGTGTGCATAGTTGGATTCAGTTTTCGGATGAATCAGAGTCAAATTGGAAAGAAGGAATATAGTTCTGGAAGTTTAAGCAGAGAGAATTGGACCGGAATTTGACTTTTGAGTAAACGACTCCGGAATAAGTTTTGGATGATGTCAGTAGCTTCATATAGTAATTTTGGACTTGGGCGTGTATTTCAATTTGGGTTTGGAGGCCGTAGGGCAATTTGTGGCATTTTGGTGAAAGTTGGAAAAGTTGAAGTTCGAAAAATGGAGAGGTTTGACCCATAGTTGACTTTTATATTGTCAAGGTCGGAATGCGATTTAGAAAGTTAGAACAACTCTATTATGTCATTTGGGACTTGCCTGCAAAATTTGGTGTCGTTTGGAGTTGATTTGATATGGTTTGGACACTTGGTTGCAATTCTAGATATTCTTGAAGTTCATAGTGATTTTCATGCATTTGGGTTTCTGATTCGTTGTCTTAGCGATGTTTGAAGTGATTTGGGAGTTGGGATAAGTTTGTACGATGTTATGGGATGTGTTGGTACATTTGGTTGAGGTTCCGGGGGCCTCGAATGAGTTTCGGGGTGAATTTTGGGCGAGTCCGGGTATTTCAGTACTCTGAGATGGTTCTGGCACTTTTGGGAGTGTGGACTGCACCAAAAATATGCGGACCACAGAGGAGAGTGTGGACCGCAATTAAATTTTGCGGACCTCAGTGCAGACTGCATAATTTGGTGTGCGGCCGCACATCAAGATGTTCTGTAGGATTGCTGGTCCGACTTCGGAAGCTTATATCTTTTGATCTACAAAGAATTTTGAGATGATTCAAAAACGAAAGTTGTAGCCCTCTGTAACGATCCGACCAGTCGTTTTGAGCTTTTGAACCTTGATCTCCAGTTCTCGTGCATGACTTGCCCTGTGTTATGTATTATGACTAATGTAGATCGTTGGTTTTGGTTTTCGGGAAAATTTGGAATGAATTTGAAAGAACAGTTTCAGTTGAAAGCTTGAAATTTGAAAGGTTTGACCAAGAGTTGATTTATTTGTATACGAGCTCGGATCGGATTTTTTATGATTTGGTTAGCTTCGCGGGGTGATTTATGACTTAGGAGCGTGATTGGAATTGGTTTTGGAAGTCCAGTGTAGAATTAGGCTTGAATTGGCGAAGTTAGTATTTTTGCGATTTCCGGTTGATAGGTGAGATTTTGATCCGGGGGTCGGAATGGAATTTCAAGAGTTGCTGTAGCTTTGTTATGTGATTTGTTATGTGTGCGCAAAATTTCAGGTCATTCGGATGTCGTTTGGTTGGGTTTTTGATCGAATACGTGTTTCGAAAGTTTTAGGAGAACTTAGGCTTGAATCCGATATAATTTGATGGTTTCGGTGTTGTTTGATGTGTTTTGATGATTGGAACAAGTTTGAATGATGTTATAGGATGTATTGGTGCTTTTGGTTGAGGTCCCGGGGGCCTCGGGTGAGTTTCGGGTGGTCAATCAGACCATTTCTTAAGTTAAAAGTTGCAGATTTCTCATTGCAGGTGTTGCTGAGAATTTACCCTTCGCGTTCGCGTAAAGAGTCACGCGTTCGCGAAGAAGGAATTGGGAGGCAAGTGAATTACTCTTCACCTTCGCGTTCGAGGGTCCGCATTCGCAGAGGGCCAGATGGTTGTGCTTCGCGTTCGCGAGGCAGTAGCCGCGAACGCGTATAAGGAATAGAGGTTCAGGGATTTTTGGTCTTCGCGTTCGCATGAGTACTGTCGCGTTCGCGAGGAGAGGAAGGATGAAGCATCGCGTTCGTAGGGTGAATCTCGCGCTCGCATAGGGTTAATATTGGGAAATTAATATTGTGCTTCGCGTTCGCGAGGCAGTAGTCGCGAACGCGATGAAGGATCTACAGGACTGGGCAGAATGTTATAATCTCATTTCACCCACGATTTTGGGTCATTTTCCTCCATGGTTGACCATTTTGAGAGCTTCTTGGTAGAGATTAAAGAGGGATTCGAGAGGAATCGATTGGAGGTAAGAATTTTGGTCTTAAAATTCGTTTTTATTGTGAAATCCACCTAGAAATTCATGAAAACTAAGCCTAAAATTGAAGAACTAGGGCTTGAGATTTTGAAATTTGATTTGGGGATTTGATGGGTCATTTGAACTCGGATTTGGGAGTTCTTGATATGTATAGACTCGTGGCGAGATAAGGAACCCATTGATGTAAAAATTTCTGAGTTTTGAGAAGTGGGATCGAGGCTCGGGTTTTGGTAATTTCAGGATTTGTGCCCGTTATTGATTGTTTTCGATTGGGCTTTGTTCCCTTAGCATATTGTGATGTATTCCCTCTGATTTTGGATAGATTCGACATGCGTGGAGGCCGATTTGAGGGGCAAAGGCATTGCGAGCTGGAAATTTTGTCGGTTCGAGGTAAGTAATGATTGTAAATGATATCCTGAGGGTATGAAACCCCGAATTTGCACACCGTAGTGCTATATTGAGGTGACTTGCACGTCGGATAGCGAGCGTGGAGTAGATCACCATTGGGGATTGTGACTTGGTCCGTCCTGATTGATGATTTTATCGTGTATCTGACTGAAACTCATTTGATATTGTCATGATTTGGGCTGATTGCCATAGTTGGGCTTCATGCCAATTATTTCAACCCTTCGGGGATTTTATCACTGTTTCCTCACTATTTGACATACTACTTGAACTCAGTCATGTTGATTATACTGTTTTACAAACTCAACCATTTTAATTGAACTTTGAGACTCAAATGATATTTCCACTGTTGTTTGGCCTCAGCACTACTATTTTATTGATGCCCGAGGGGCTTATGATGTTTTCTAGACTGAGTGAGGCTGAGGGCCATATGTGAGGATATGTTGAGTGATGTGAGGAGACTTTCAGGCCTCGAGTGTATTGTGAGGAGGCTTTCGGGCCTCGAGTGTATTGTGAGGAGGCTTTTAGGCCTCAAGTGTGATGTGAGAAGGCTTTCAGGCCTTGTTTTATATGCCACGAGGTGGCTTGATATTGCGCTTGGGTCGTAAGGGGCCCCTTCGGAGTCTCCACACCCACAGTGAGCGCAGGTACCCATATGGCGGGCTGCACGCCGCAGCGAGATATGGATCGGGCTGTACGCCGCAGCGATATGTGGATCGGGCTGCACGCCGAAGCGGTTACTATATGATACTGTTCTGAGAGTGATCTGAGAGAGAGAGAGAGAGCCCGAGGGGCTGAGAGTGTTTCTAAGAGTGAGCCCGAGGGGCTGGTACTGTTTTGAGATATTGCCCGAGGGGCAAACTTTTATGTGCTCATCTTGCATATTTATTTGCCTTTTTACCTGTTATACTATGGTAATTGTGCCCGAGGGGCGGATTTTTCTGTGCTTATCAGCACTAACTGTTTTAAATCATTTTCGTAACTGTTGAAAAGATAATTTTCAAAAGAGATTTAAACTGAGCCAAGATATTTCCAAAGATTTCACATCTTCACTGTTTTCTCAAGGATTGTGCCCTGCTTCTATACATCATGTTGGTTGCTTTACGTGATTTCTTACTACTCAGTTGTTATTTACCTTTATTACTCACTGAGTTGGAGTACTCACTTTACTCCCTGCACCTCGCGTGCAGTTGCAGGTATTCATTCACCCGGTAGCGGGTATTGGCTGCATGAAGGCATAGTTGTAGAGGTTTAGCGAGGTGACTGCAAGCGTTCGCAGCACCACTGTCTTTCTATGTTATTCATTATTCCTGTCCAGTGTATTTCTAGACTTGTAAAGTGAAATTACATTCTTATAGATGCTTGTGACTTGTGACACCCCGATTAGGGCTGTGTTGGGTTGTAATTTCATTAATTAATAGTATTAAGTCATATTTTTGTTGTTCATTCATGCTTAACTATTTTTTTGAAAGAGACGAGTTGGGTTAGTTGGCTGGCCTTGTTTTCACGAGAAGCGCCATCACGATCGGTGCAGGGTTTAGGTCGTGACACCCCCGCATCTAGTTCAATAAAGATAAAGAAATCACAATTTGGACATCTGTAGAGAAAGTTATGGTCAAAATACTAAAGCATGTCGTTGCGGTCAACATTCTCCTTGATCAGCAGTGATGGACCTGGACCGCGGTCAGCGGTGGTTTTTGTGCGGTCAGCAGTGATGGAAATTTGGGAGGTACACTATAAATACGAGGTTTAGAGTTTTATTACATATTTTGACCTAGAGAGTTCGGATCTTGATGATTTTTTGAAGGTTTCTCAAGAAATTCAGTGGGGTAAGTGATTATAACTCGGATTTTGGCTAGAATACATGAATCTATCATTGAATTCATCATTTGATTCGTGATTTGGGATGGAATTTGGAAAAAAATTGTGAAATCTTTCAAAAATGTAAAATAATGATTTGAAGGTCCAAATGGTATCAGAATTGGATAATTTTTAGATTGGTGAACTCGTATCGGAATGGGTATTCGATTCTTATAAATTTTATCGGGTTCCGATGTGCGGGCCCGAAGAGTTGATGTAACGACCCGACCGGTTATTTTGATCTTTTGTACTTTGCTCGCCAGTTCTCGGGAATGACTTGCCCCATATGATGTATTATGACTTATGCAAATCGTTGGTTTTGGTTTTCAGGGTAATCGGAATGAATTTGGAAGAATATTTCTCAGTTTGAAGCTTGAAATTTGAAGGGTTTGACTAAGATTTGAATTGATGGTATATGACCTCGGATCAAAATTTTTATGATTTGGTTAGCCCCGTTAGGTGATTTGGGACTTCAAAGTGTGATCGGAATGCATTTTGGAAGTCCATGGAAGGTTTAGGCTTGAATTGGCGAAATTGAGATTTTAGCATTTGCCGGTTGATAGGTGAGATTTTGATATGAGGGTCGGAATGGAATTCCGAGGATTGTAGTAGTTCTGTTGTATCATTTAGGATGTGTGTGCAAAGTTTCAGGTCATTTAGATGTGGTTTGGTTGTTGTTTTGTAATCAAAAGCGTAATTCGAAAGATTTTGGAATTCTTAGGCTTGAATTCGATGCAAATTTGGTGTTTTAATGTCGTTTTGAGCGTTCCGAAGGTTGGAAAAACTTTGAATGATTTTATGGAATATGTTGGCATATTTGGTTGAGGTCCCGAGGGCCTCGGGTGAGTTTCGGATGGTCAATCGGGCCATTTCAAGTTTTAAAAAGTTGCAAAAAACTGCTGAAGGATTTAAGGAAAATTTGACCTTCGCATTCGCGAAGGGTTAGCAGGTGAAGGCCGGAATTTTAGCCTTCGCGTTCGCAAGGGAGTCTCCACGTTCGCGAAGGGCTGATTGTTTGGGCATCGCGTTCGCGGGTGAATCGATGCATTCACGTAGAGTAATTTGGTCAGCTGGGCTTGAAGCATTTTTATTCATCACGTTCGCGAGTGGTGTAACGCGATCGTGAAGGTTAAGCCTGAGGAAGCATCGCGTTTGCGATGGGCAAGTCGCGATCGCGAAGAGGAACTTCTGGTCAAAGTTATTGGGGTGCTTCGCGAATGCGAGGCTTTGACCGCGTTCGCGAAGAAGGTTTTCATGCCTGGGCAGAATGTTTTAAAAGCTCATTTCCCCGATTTTGAGGCTTAGTTCCTCCATTTTTGGGCATTTTGGAGCTTGCTAAGAGTATTTGAAGAGGGATTCAAGATATAACACATGGAGGTAAGATTTGTGAACTCAATACTCGATCCTATGTTGATATTTACTTGTTTAATAATGAAATATGTGGAAACTAAAGCCTAAAATTGGGGATTAGGGCTTGAAATTGGAGAGTGTAAATTGGGAATTTGAAGGGACAATTGAGGTTTGATTTTGATGTTCTTGGTATGTATAGACTCGTGTGAGAACGAGGATTCTATTGATATAACTTTTGTTGGATTCTGAGACGTGGGCCCGGGGGCCGGGTTTGAGAAATTTCAGGATTTTTGATGTAACTTGGATATTTTTTAGTGAGCTTCATTCCCTTAGCATACGTTAATGATTATGTACTGATTGTGGCTATATTTCGAGCATTAGGAGGTTGATTCGTGCGACAAAGGTATCGCAGGCTAGACCGGATCGAGGTAAGTAATGATTGTAAATACTGTCCTGAGGGTTTGAAACCCCGAATTTCATATAGTTGTGCTACCTTAGGGTGACACACATGTTAGATGACGAGCATGGAGCCGTGCACCATTGGGGATATTGACTTGGCCCATCCCATACGACTGTTAAGTCGCGTATTTGATTCGACATCTTATGATATTCCATATTTTAGAGATTGATATTATAATTTGGGTTGTATGCCATGTTTGGGGCCTTTTGCCGACCTGTTGAGACCCTCAAGGGAATTTTTACTATTTTTCCTCACTCTATTTGTTTGAATGCATAACCTCAGCCATGTTTTGCCATTTATTGTTTAAATATGGTTTTATCACTTTACTTCTTAAAAATATGAAAATTGTTTGGGCTGAGTTCCCTGATTTACTGATAGACCGAGGGTCTGATTGTGAGGTTAATCACTGAGATAGATCGAGGGTTGATAGTGAGTTTAATGACTTAGAGAGGTCGAGGGCCTGGATGTGAAGGTTTCATATTTATGGATCGGG
>MU772802.1:6175-18003 GCA_026770625.1 Nicotiana glauca | reverse complement strand
TCAATTTAGTTTAACTTCTGCGTATGTGCAATACCTGTAAAAGAGAACAATCATAGTTATTTAAAGAGTTAGTAATCAGAGTTTACTTGAGACTCAATTGTTGATCCTTAATCGAATTCGAGTCCTAGAACCAAACAAACTCCAACCCTTATTCGTAATCCGGATTTAGTTCTCTTCACATAAGGAGACTTCATCTCCTTATCCTTTATGCAACCTTTTTGATTAGTTCAGAAGATATCGTTGTTGATCCTTGAGACTTATCTTCTTCATATGCATCTCACACGTATAGGTATATAACCATTGTGTCTCACATGATGGACCTGGTCCATGACTGAGTTCATTTTGTCAATCTTCAAAACTTCATCTGAACTTGGGCCAACAATATATATATATGTATGTATGTATGTATATGGATCGGGCGGCACGCCGCATAGATATATTAGATCGGGCTGCATGCCGCAGCGATATAGCACTTGGGCTGTAGGAGCCCCTCCGGAGTCTGCACACCCCCAGTGAGCGTAGTCGACTATATATATGGATCGGGCTACACGCCACAGTGATATATGGATCGGGAAGCACGCCGCAATGGTTACTATATGGTACCTATTGAGTGTGAGTTCTGAGTGTGAGCGCTGATTGATAAGAGTTAAGTCACGAATGACTGAGAGGCTTGCCCGAGGGGCTATATATATACATGTACATGAGTGATGTTTTGCCTGAAGGGCTAGTTTATGAACTTACTGTTATCACTACTCTTTAAAGTGAGTTTCCATTGAACATGTTGATTTAAATAACTGTTTTCACTCATCCTTAGACCGAGCTTCTATTGAAAATGTTGAACAAATGTTTTTAAATAATCTTTATTGCCTAGCTCTTTTGCTCTCAATTTAGTTTAGCTTCTGCGTATGTGCAATACCTATAAAAGAGAACAATCATAGTTATTTAAAGAGTTAGTAATCAGAGTTTAATTGAGACTCAATTGCTGATCCTTCATCGAATTCGAGTCCTAGAACCATACAAACTCCAACCCTTATTCTTAATCCGGATTTAGTTCTCTTCACATAAGGAGACTTCATCTCCTTATCCTTTATGCAACCTTTTTGATCAGTTCAGAAGATATCGTTGTTGATCCTTGAGACTTATCTTCTACATATGCATCTCACACGTATAGGTATATAACCATTGTGTCTCACATGATGGACCTGGTCCATGACTGAGTTCATTTTGTCAATCTTCAAAACTTCATCTGAACTTGGGCCAACAATATATATATATATATATATATATATATATATATATATATATATATATATATATATATATATATATATGTATGTGTGTATATGTGTGTATATATGTGTGTATGTATGTATCACTCATCCTTAGACCGAGCTTCTATTGAAAATGTTGAACAAATGTTTTTAAATAATCTTTATTGCCTAGCTCTTTTGCTCTCAATTTAGTTTAACTTCTGCGTATGTGCAATACCTGTAAAAGAGAACAATCATAGTTATTTAAAGAGTTAGTAATCAGAGTTTAATTGAGACTCAATTGTTGATCCTTCATCGAATTCGAGTCCTAGAACCATACAAACTCCAACCCTTATTCTTAATCCGGATTTAGTTTTCACATAAGCAGACATCATCTCCTTATCCTTTATGCAACCTTTTTGATCAGTTCAGAAGATATCGTTGTTGATCCTTGAGACTTATCTTCTTCATATGCATCTCACATGTATAGGTATATAACCATTGTGTCTCACATGATGGACCTAGTCCATGACTGAGTTCATTTTGTCAATCTTCAAAACTTCATCTGAACATGGGCCAACAATATATATATATGTGTGTGTGTGTGTGTGTATGTATGTATGTATGTATATATATGGATCGGGCTGCACGCCGCAACGATATATTAGATCGGGCTGCATGCCGCAGCGATATAGCACTTTGGCTGTAGGAGCCCCTCCGGAGTCTGCACACCCCCAGTGAGCGCAGTCGACTATATATATGGATCGGCCTACACGCCACAATGATATATGGATCGGGCATCACGCCGCAATGGTTACTATATGGTACCTATTGAGTGTGAGTGCTGAGTGTGAGCACTGATTGATAAGAGTTAAGTCACGAATGACTGAGAGGCTTGCCCGAGGGGCTATATATATACATGTACATGAGTGATGTTTTGCCTGAAGGGCTAGTTTATGAACTTACTGTTATCACTACTCTTTAAAGTGAGTTTCCATTGAACATGCTGATTTAAATAACTGTTTTCACTTATCCTTAGACCGAGCTTCTATTGAAAATGTTGAACAAATGTTTTTTAATAATCTTTATTGCCTAGCTCTTTTGCTCGCAATTTAGTTTAACTTCTGCGTATGTGCAATACCTGTAAAAGAGAACAATCATAGTTATTTAAAGAGTTAGTAATCAGAATTTAATTGAGACTCAATTGCTGATACTTCATCGAATTCAAGTCCTAGAACCATACAAACTCCAACCCTTATTCTTAATCCGGATTTAGTTCTCTTCACATAAGGAGACTTCATCTCCTTATCCTTTATGCAACCTTTTTGATCAGTTCAGAAGATATCGTTGTTGATCTTTGAGACTTATCTTCTTCATATGCATCTCACATATATAGGTATATAACCATTGTGTCTCACATGATGGACCTGGTCCATGACTGAGTTCATTTTGTCAATCTTCAAAACTTCATCTGAACTTGGGCCAACAATATATATATATATATATAATGTGTGTATATATATATATGTGAGTATATATATATATATATATATGTGTGTGTGTGTATATATATGTGTGTGTGTGTGTATATATGTATGTATATGGATCGGGCTGCACGCCGCAACGATATATTAGATCGGTCTGCATGCCGCAGCGATATAGCGCTTGGGCTGTAGGAGCCCCTCCGGAGTCTGCACACCCCGAGTGAGCACTGTCGACTATATATATGGATTGGGCTACATGCCACAGTGATATATGGATTGGGCAACACGCCGCAATGGTTACTATATGGTACCTATTGAGTGTGAGTGCTGAGTGTGAGCGCTGATTGATAAGAGTTAAGACACGAATGACTGAGAGGCTTGCTNCTCTCAATTTAGTTTAACTTCTGCGTATGTGCAATACCTGTAAAAGAGAATAATCATAGTTATTTAAAGAGTTAGTAATAAGAGTTTAATTGAGATTCAATTGCTGATACTTCATCGAATTCGAGTCCTAGAACCATACAAACTCCAACTCTTATTCTTAATCCGGATTTAGTTCTCTTCACATAAGGAGACTTCATCTCTTTATCCTTTATGCAACCTTTTTGATCAGTTCAGAAGATATCGTTGTTGATCCTTGAGACTTATCTTCTTCATATGCATCTCACACGTATAAGTATATAACCATTGTGTCTCACATGATGGACCTGGTCCATGACTGAGTTCATTGTGTCAATCTTCAATACTTCATCTGAACTTGGGCCAACAATATATATATATATATATGTATGTATATGGATCGGGCTGCACGCTGCAACGATATATTAGATCGGGCTGCATGCCGCAGCGATATAGCGCTTGGGCTGTAGAAGCCCCTCCGGAGTCTGCACACCCCTAGTGAGCGTAGTCGACTATATATATGGATCGGGCTACACGCCACAGTGATATATGGATCGGGCAGCACGCCGCAATGGTTACTATATGGTACCTATTGAGTGTGAGTGCTGAGTGTGAGCGTTGATTGATAAGAGTTAAGTCACGAATGACTGAGAGGCTTGCCCGAGGGGCTATATATATACATGTACATGAGTGATGTTTTGCCTGAAGGGCTAGTTTATGAACTTACTGTTATCACTACTCTTTAAAGTGAGTTTCCATTGAAAATGTTGATTTAAATAACTGTTTTCACTCATCCTTAGACCGAGCTTCTATTGAAAATGTTGAACAAATGTTTTTAAATAATCTTTCATTTAAACTAAAGTTTTTAACTTATGAAAAGGCTTGTGAATTTTCTGTTATGCCGAGCTGCTGTATACGAACTATGTTTCGCCTGAGGGGCCGGTTATGATTTTCATCTCCTTTATTATAAATGGTATTGATCCCCTAGTGAAACTGTTGGCAAGCATTTTTTAAATGATTTTTACCCAAAAGATGGATTTTAAATGAGACGATTGACTCGTATTCTGATTTGGAAGCATGTTGTGCTTATTGAGTTTATCATAAATGTGGATTCATCATTTTCCTAGTGCTCAGTCTTTATTTACTCCTATTACTTACCGGGTTGGAGTACTCACATTACTCATTGCACCTTGTGTGCAGATTCAGGTATTTCGGAACCCGGTAGGGGTGTTGATTACTCAGAGGTGAAGTCGTCGGAGTTAACAAGGTGGCTGCATGACGTTTGCAGCATTGCTCATTTTAATTACTATATTTTGCACATTTTTAGACTCTTGTTGTAATCAGACCTTAGTAGATGCTCATGACTAGTGACACCCCGATGTCGGGCTGTATTTATTTTTGCACTTGTTTTATTTCGCTAAATCTATACTTGTTAGGGATTTATCCTTATAAATGACTTAAATGGACTTATTAAACTGTTAAAAACTGAGTTTGGGAATTGTGTTGGTTGGCCTTGTCTTCACAAGAGGCACCATCACGACCTGGTCTGGTTTGGGGTCGTGACAAGTTGGTATCAGAGCCTAGGTTACATAGGTCTCACGAGTCATGAGCAGGTTTAGTAGAGTCTTGCGGATCGGTACGAAGACGTCTATATTTATCCTTGGGAGGCTGTAGAACCTTTAGGAAAACTTCACATTCTTGAATTCTTATCGTGGGTCCTTGATTCAGCTTGAAACGTAACTCGTGAAATTCCTTCCACGCATTCGTATGCGCGCATGAGCGCTCAATATCAGATGTGCATCGATGGCTTGTGATTTCCTAAGAGAAGGGAGAGATGTGATCTTTGTGTGTTGGTATTGGGCCAGTCTGAAGGACTTGAGGCCGGATTTTTGCCTATAGCTTGAGCACCGAGGTGCTGATTGTGTGATCAAGTGTTTTTGAACCCATACATTTGGTAGTGCCCTATTGGTAGAAGTAATGACTCTATAGTTACGTGATGAGTAAGCCATGACCGCGAAGTGTATTCATATGATTTGGAAACGACGAGAAGGGTCTGCTGGAGGATGAAAGAACTATTAGGTACTTGATTTTCATCTCGCTTAGAGGTATAGCCCCGAGTTATGGGTGTGTGAAGAATCATTTCAGGTGTTCTAGTTGGGAGTGAAGTATATTTTATGTTACAGTATGAGTTCAGACTCAGGAAAATTAAATGACTGCATAATGTTTATGATGGTGGAAGCTATATAAAAATGTTAGTTTGAGGTAAAACAGGTGGGGTTATCTCCTGCGGAGTGTTCTAAAGTTGTAGGATCCTTATGTTGTTTGTTAGAAGATCTCATTTACAAGTGTAATATATGTGTTGCAATTTAAATTTGGATCGCTTAAGAGAGTGGGCTAGACTGTTGCAAGGATGAATGTGAGATTTACAGAAGATTTACAGTACCAGATGGTATGTGTTTCACGAGCTTATGAAGGATTGAGTTTATTCTCACTATAGTATTATGGCAGCAATAAAGTATATGCGTTATAAGTTATTGTGTATGTTTTGGTCTATGGCTTCGAGCCAAGTGGGGGAGTCTGCTATTGATTTGGCGATTGCACAGTTAGGTGCTATATTGGTCCCAGAGTGAGGCGTGCTAGTGAGTCATTTATGGCTTACGGAGATTGAGACCGAGGATTTACGTCATGCTTCATAGGTGTATCAGAATCATGGAATGTCTTGAGTTGTTGTTGATAATGGATGCTCGGTTCATAGAGTAGGAAGTTGCTTGGTTATTCTAGGATGAGGTTACACTCTGCATTGTTGGAGTGCTAATTAGGCACAAGTTGTTCGGTTCGTTTGATCAGGCTAATTGCAGTTTGAGTAGAGTGAATGACTCTCGAGAATGGTCCTAATGTGTTCAAGATTCTACATGTAACACTTGGGTATTTTAAAGTTGTATATGTGGTTAGAAATTGAGTTTTCATTGGAAGATGTCAAGACTTGTGGTATTTCTATATCAATTATGGGATTTTATATATCAGTATCAAGAAGGCGAAGGTAATGGCTTTGGATTCATAGGAAGTCTCTTCAGGGTAAACATTTTGAACATGGTGCTGTTGGGAATATCTAGAGAGTGTTCAGCAGCTTATGGACCATAGGACGGTGTGGCTTTATACTTGGGTCTCATGTGGTAAGTTTGGGTTGAGGAATTGTGATGTTATAGCAAGAAGGAGTATCAAGTTGAAGGTAAATCAGAAGGGAACTCAGATAGATGGGATAGCTTGGTAGTAGGCCGAGTCGGTATGGTAAGGATATGATTAGTTCTTGGATACTTATGAGGTAATAAGTTTCTACAGGTGTTTCGCGGCAATTCTTTTGGGTTTTAGTGACCTGTGTTTCTCGGTTGAGTTAGAATAATTTAGTCCTGACGGTTTAGTGTTGTGCAAATAGAATTCGGAGAGCTCTAGATGGTTTCTACCACGATAAAGGGAGGTATATTTTTTCCTATTGACGTGAGAAGCATGAATTCATAGTGATTTTCTTCTAGATGGGGTCAATGGGAAGTTCTTGTCTAGTGGTGTACACAGTTTCTTGTGGCTCGGAAGGGATATGAAGTTCTCGTGGCTATCCTAGGATGGTACGCTTTATGCGGTAGGTTGTGTAGGATTGAGATTTGCATGTGTAAGGTCACGGTTCAGATTTGAAAGGAATGTCACAAATTCTTAGATAGCATGGGCAGCTTCAAGTGACTAGATAAACGAGATCACTGATTGGTGTGGCTTGATGAAGGTATACCATTCAAAAAGGGCGATGTGTTTGAGTTATGGATGCTTTAGTGGTATTGCGGCACTATCTTGTCCGATCGTCGGATGATATTCCGGTTCGTTTGGTGGCTCAGAATAATTATAGGTGTACCTCTTAGGAGATGATTGAGTATTAGAGGTGTGTTGTATATTTGAGCGACAAAATTGGAATCAGATATGGTAATTCGTGTGCTTTATGGACTTGGAGACTAGGAGTTCTCATATACAGGTTAGCTCGTGGTTGTGGATGGCAAAGATGTGAGTAAATAATCAGATGATAGAATGTGCTATGATTCAGTCATTGTGAAGCTTCGGTGGGTTATTTATCTGTTCAGTGTGACTAGAGTTGATGTGTGGTTCATTGGTAGACCTATATGGATGTGTGTTCTGCATCGAGACGGCTTTGTTGACTTTAAGTCGCTATTGGTGAGGGATGTGTTGATTCAGTTGTTTTGAGCTATTAGTGTTCTAAGGTTATCTATGGATTACTTTTATGTGGTGCGAGATGTTATGATTCATTGGTTATAGGCACAGATGGTGTAGTTCCATTGGGGTTTTATAGTGGAAGTCGAGCGAAAAGAGTACTGGGTATTGCTCGGTGGATGGCGTCGGTTATTTCCTTTCGGGTTATGTGGTACAATGTATTTGCTTCACCATGGGCAAGATGATTTTATTTGGTTCTAGACATCAATTGCGCGTGGTCATCAATTTCGAGCAGAGTGACTTGAGGTGTTTCATGTGGACCAGTGTCTGGTTAGGGTCGCGCATTACAGCAAAGTTATGTGGAGGTATGACCTCGCGGTTAGATTCATGTGTTCTATTTCTATGATGTGAGATGGGCTCTCAGCCTTGTGTTATGGGGGTACTAGTGAGCTTGCGGTACAACTCTTTCATTTGAGTCATTTTCATGATTTGAGTAAGTTTGGATTGTGGCTTATTGGTGCACGGATTGCACAGGTCGTGGCTTTTTTCTGTATTGATGTGTCAATGTCACCAGAATAGTTGTGTTGGATTAGATGAGATCATCAGGATCATTAATGACTGCAAACGGATTTGATTTTAGCATGTTGGAAGGATAGCATCGAGGTTTGGTGCAGAAATTTGCTATGGTCTTTGCCAAAAGAGAAGTGACTTCATGAATGGTTGATCTGAGAAGATGGTTATGGCTTATTGCATGTGTCATTTATCATTGGCAGTATATGAAAGTTTTAGAATGAGACTTTAGTTGATAAGAGGTTTCCTATCGAAATTCGGTTATTGTATGCAGATGCTGTGATTAGAAGATATCGCTCCTAGCATTTGAGTTATGTGGTATATCATGTAATTGCATCGAGGTTGCGGGTATGGGTTGTTACAACTTGTTCGGGCCTATTCAGCGTATAGGTGTGAGATTTTGATCTTGTGGATAATTTCATAAATGGAAATGTGGTTCTAAGGTTAATGGACTAGGTTGGATGGTGAAATTTCAGTTGTATTGTGTTATCGGACCTATATGAGATAGGGTGACGTGGGATCACCCCCGGGTATGTACATGGTAAGGTTATTCAGCGAATGGTTGGCTTTTAGAACAACTCTGGGCACGTTCGAGGACGAACGTTTATTTAAGTGGGGGAGGATGTAACGACCCGACCGGCGTATTGAGCTTTTGCACTTTGCTCGCCAGTTCTCGGGCATGACTTGACTCATATGGTGTATTATGACTTATGTAAATCGTTGGTTTTGATTTTCAGGGTAATCGTAATGAATTTGAAAGAATATTTCTCAGTTTGAAGCTTGAAATTTGAAGGGTTTGACTAAGATTTGAATTGATGGTATATGACCTCGGATCGAAATTTTTATGATTTGGTTAGCTCCATTAGGTGATTTGGGACTTCGGAGCATGATCGGAATGCATTTTGGAAGCCCGTAGAAGGTTTAGGCTTGAAGTGGCAAAATTGAGATTTTAGCATTTGCCGGTTGATAGGTGAGATTTTGATATGAGGGTGGGAATGGAATTCCGAGGATTGTAGTAGTTCTGTTTGTATTATTTGGGATGTGTGTGCAAAGTTTTAGGTCATTTAGATGTGGTTTGGTTGTTGTTTTTTAATCAAAAGCGTAATTCGAAAGATTTTGGAATTCTTAGGCTTGAATTCGATGCAAATTTGGTGTTTTAATGTTGTTTTGAGCGTTCCGAAGGTTGGAAAAACTTTGAATGATTTTACGGAATATTTTGGCATATTTGGTTGAGGTACCGAGGGCCTCGGGTGAGTTGGTCAATCGGGCCATTTCAAGTTTTAAAAAGTTGCAGACAACTACTGAAGGATTTCAGGAAAATTTGACCTTCGCGTTCGCAAGTAGGCCCTCGCGTTCGCGAAGGGTTAGCAGGTGAAGGATGGAATTTTAGCTTTCGCATTCATGAGGGACGCTCCGCGTTCGTGAAGGGCTGATTGTTTGGGCATCGCGTTCGCGGGTGAATCTACGCGTTTGCGTAGAGTAATTTGGTCAGCTGGGCTTGAGGCATTTTTATTCATCGCGTTCGCGAGTGGTGTAACGCGATCGTGAAGGTTTAGTCTGAGGAAGCATCGCGTTCGTGATGGGCAGGTCGCGATTACGAAGAGGAAATTCTTGTCAAAGTTATTTTGTGCTTTGCGAACGCGAGGCTTTGACCGCGTTCGCGAAGAAAGATTGCAGGCCTGGGCAGAATGTTTTAAAAGCTCATTTCCGCAATTTTGAGGCTTAGTTCCTCCAATTTAAGGCTATTTTGGAGCTTGCTAAGAGGATTTGAAGAGGGATTCAAGATATAACACCTGGAGGTAAGATTTGTGAACTCAATACTCGATCCTATGTTGATATTTACTTGTTTAATCATGAAATATGTGGAAATTAAAGCCTAAAATTGGGGATTAGAGCTTGAAATTGGAGAGTGTAAATTGGGAATTTGAAGTGGAAATTGAGGTTCGATTTTAATGTTCTTGGTATGTATAGACTCGTGTGACGACGAGGGTTTTATTAATGTAACTTTTTTTGGATTCCGAGATGTGGTCCCGGGGCCCGGGTTTGAGATTTTTTTTGATTTATTTATGTAAATTGGATATTTTCGAGTGGGCTTCGTTCCCTTAGCATACGTTAATGATTATGTACTAATTGTGGCTACATTTGGAGCATTTGGAGGTCGATTCATGCGGGAAATGGCATTGTAGGCTAGAGTTTGGACCGAATCGAGGTAAGTAATGATTGTAAATACTGTCCTGAGGGTTTGAAACCCCGGATTTCATATTGTTGTGCTAGCTTGGGGTGACACACATGTTAGATGACGATCGTGGAGCCGTGCACTATTGGGGATTGTGACTTGGTACGTCCTGTACGACTGTTAAGTCGCGTATTTGATTTGAAATCTTATGATATTCCATATTTTAGAGATTGATATTATAATTTGGGTTGTATGCCATGTTTGGGGCCTTGTGCCGACCTGTTGAGACTCTAAGTGCCATTTTTACTATTTTTCCTCACTCTATTTGTTTGAAAGCATAACCTCAGTCATGTTTTACCATTTATTGTTTAAATCCAGTTTTATCACTTTACTTCTTAAAAATATGAAAATTGTTTAGGCTAAGTTCCCTGATTTACTGATAGACTGAGGGTCTGATTGTGAGTTTGATGACTGAGATAGACCGAGGGTTGATAGTGAGGTCAATGACTGAGAAAGGCCTAGGGCCTCAATGTGAGGGTTTCATATTTATGGATTGGGCTGCAAGCCGCAACGATATAGCGCTTGGGCTGTAGGAGCCCCTCCGGAGTCTGCACACCCCCAGTGAGAGCAGTCGACTATATATATGGATCGGACTGCACACCGCAGCGATATATGGACTGGGCTGCACGCCGCAGCGGTTACTATATGGTACCTATTGAGTGTGAGTGCTGAGTGTGAGTGCTGAGTGTAAGCGCTGATTGATAAGAGTTGAGTCACGAGTGATTGAGAGGCTGCCCGAGGGGCTATATATATACATGTACATGAGTAATGTTTTGCCTGAAGGGCTAGTTTATGAACTTACTGTTTTCACTACTCTTTAAAGTAAGTTTCCATTGAACATGTTGATTTAATTACTGTTTTCACTTATTCCTTAGACCGAGCCTCTATTGAAAATGATGAACAAATCTTTTTAAATAATCTTTCATTTAAACTGAAGTTTTTAAGTTATGAAAAGGCTTGTGAATTTTCTGTTATGCCGAGGGGCTGTATACAAACTATGTTTCGCTTGAGGGGCCGGTTATGCTTGTCATTTATTTTATTATAAATGGTATTGAACCCCTACTGAAACTGTTGGCAAGCATTTTTCAAATGATTTTTACCCAAAAGTTGGATTTTAAATGAGACGATTGGCTCGTATTCTGATTTGGAAGCATGTTGTGCTTATTGAGTTTATCATAAATGTGGACTCATCGTTTTCCTACTGCTCAGTCTTTATTTACTCTTATTACTTACTGGGTTGGAGTACTCACATTACTCCTTGCACCCCGTGTGCAGATTCAGGTATTTCAGAACCCAGTAGCGGGTGTTGATTGCTTGGAGGCGGAGGCGGAGGCGGAGGCGGAGGCGTCGAATTTAGCAAGGTGACTGCACGACGTTCGCAACACTGCTTTCCTTTTATATCATTTTCATTATTGTATTTAGCACATTTTTAGACTCTTGTTGTAATCAGACCTTAGTAGATGCTCTGACTAGTGGGCTGTATTTATTTCCGCACTTGTTTTATTTCGCTAAATCTATACTTGTTGGGGATTTATCCTTATAAATGACTGTGAGCACGTGATTTTTGCTCTCACGACAATTACTCCCAAAAGTACAAAATAAAATAGTTTTGTATCGCATTTGATTTTGTGGATTGTGTGTTATCTTTCTTTAGCATCTTGTATGTGTATTTGTTTGTTT
>MU772800.1:8249-28501 GCA_026770625.1 Nicotiana glauca | reverse complement strand
TGAAACACTATCTACGAATCTAGAGTTGAACTCGAAAGTGGGAATTCTAGGTTGCATATAGAATTAAATAGAGAAGGTTCTTGAACCCGGTCCTCGAAAAACGGATTTGCAATTGGGATAGACATATACCCACTTGCCTTGCTTGGTTAAAATACCCACTGACCGCGCTACTAGCGCTGCAGCACATTTGACCGCGCATTTGGGCGCGCTAAATTGCAAACTCTCTGCCTTGACCGCGCAATTTTTACCGCGGCAGCGCATTTGACCGCGCATGCCCCGTTAAAAAAATCCTGCGTTTTTAGTGTAAAATTTGTTTATTTTAGTTTTATTCTTCTTTTTACCCTAACTTGAACTACACCTTCCCCCAACAACATCAACCCAATCAACACCCCTGAGCCCCAAACCCCTACGCCCCTTTCTTCCTCTTCTCTCGAATCTTCCGCCTCCTCCCCTGCTACCAAGAACCCACCACCATCTTCTTCTTCTTCTCTACTATCCCTCTCCACAGGTATGAAGCCTAGTCTCTCTTCCTCCTTCTTATCTCTTTGTTTTTCTATTTTTTTATTTTATTTTCCTTTTTCAGATTTTGTGTATATATACCTTAGTGGTAGTAGTCGTATGTAGTTTTAATGTAGAGATTTTGATACCATATGTTGTGGCGTTAGTCCATGATAAGTGTGGGGTGGAATCCCCCGTGATTTGTAATGTTGGAGAATGTAGGTGGGTGTACCTTGCTCTATCATATTTAAAAAAGAGTTGTGAAAGCCTATTGCCCACATTGTATTTGTGAAAAGGTCCCAATGAACATGGGTATATAGTTTATGACCCCAGATGCGTGTGAAGTCTGAGTAACCGCATTGAGTCACAAAATTTTATTGGGCTGTGATAATGTTTGTTGTTTTACAGGTATCATGAGTCCTTCCAAGAAATGACGTACCACCGGTGCTTCATCGAGCAGTCAAGCTGGCTCGGCTAGGGCACGAGGAGCTGCACCTGCACGCTCCTTTGATGCTACCAAATTTGTATCGGCCAAAGCTCAGGCCCTATTTGCGGAAAAAGCTCGTCGAAAGCCTATTACAGAGAGAAGTATTGACATTCGATGGCTCCGGCAATTCTGTCCTCGTATGTATGACGAGATAATAAGGCGGGGATTACAAACATTCCTCAATAAGCCCGGTGAGGGCAATGCCATGGTTGTAAGGGAGTTCTATGCCAACGTGCCAGAGCATAATAATGGGATTGTCATGGTGCGCAGACGAGTGGTGAATGCTTCAGTGGAGGCTATTCGGACTGCTTACCAGCTGCCTGCACCCCCTTTGCCGCAGGATGACTTCTATGAGTACGGCCATAAGCCAACGCCTGCAAAATGGGACAGATTCTTTGAGACTATCTGTACACCAGGTAAAGAGGTGGTCTGGATGGACTCTGGAGAGAAGTTCCTTTCCACAGCACTCACCTATGAAGCCAAATGCTGGCTGCACCTCATTAACAACCATCTAATCCCGTCGCTCAATAAAATGGAGGTCAATGGGCCCCGAGCTGCTCTTATCTGGTGCTTTGTCAATGGCTACGAATTTGATGTGGCTAAGATACACGACGAGATGTTCGTCCGCAGCCAGGTAAAAAGGTATGGATTCTTCTTCCCTTCTTTAGTCACCCAACTATGCAGGGAGGCCCATGTGCCAGAAAATATAGCTGTGGATGGACTGGTCAAAAAGGAAAGCAAGTTCCGTATGGATAAAGTGAAGACAGGCAAGGATCCGGCAGTGATACAGGCGGCAGCATCAAGCAGCTCTGATGATGAGTCCAACGATGAGGATAGTGATGAGGAGCCTGAAGGAGCCGCACCACAGGCTCAGGAGCAAAAGGGTCGTCAACCTCCGGATGATTTGCGCATGTTTGTGCTATTANACTATATCGTTTAAAATTTCTTAATAATGAAGGAAAAATCCTGGATTTCAAAAGTGTTAAAATGAGATAATTAAGTATTTGAGTTGGCTGGCCTGACGGCGGTGTCCGGCGCCACCACTACCCTTAGTGGATTTTACGTCATGACAGTGAAGATGGTATTTAATTAGAAAAACTTGTCACTTTATCATCATTGTTCGTGTATGACAATTGCAACTTTTCAATCGCTGTTTCACTGGTTTGTTCATAAGTATTCATGCTTATTCTTCAGTTTGTATTCATATGTATCTTATAAGATTCAAGTATGTATTAATATTCAGTAACTTTGCTTGAACAGGTTTTAGGTATTAGACATGTTAATATCCAAGTCAGAAACTTTATGTATTCGGATGGTAGGTTATATTAAAGAATTCAGATGTATTTTTTCTGGATTCAGGTGTATTCAGTGGTATTCAACTGTATTATTAAGCTTTATTCAGCCGTATTCAGTAGCATTCATTTATATGTATCTTTCAAGTTCAGTTAATACATATTAAAGAATACAAAAAGCTATAGTCATTTGTATTAAACAGGTTATACATAGTCAGTTGTATTCAGCTGTTATATTCAGTTGTATTTAACTGTAGCTGTATTCAGTTGTATTTTTTTGTATTCAGCTATATTCAGTTGTACTCAACTGTATTATTCATATGTATTTCTCTGTATTCAGCTATATTCTTTAATATGTATCTTTCAAATTCAGTTAATATTTGTTGAAGAATATAAATTTAGATGTATTAAATATGTTATTATCTAGTTAGAGAATATAAATTCAGACTTATTGAATTTGTTATATTACAGCTGAATATATAGATGTATTCTGATGAATTCTGACTAGTTATGTATATAACGCAGTCACTGTCTATAATAAACTTGACAATGAGAATTTATTACTTGACAATGTCATCATAAGTATTGACAAATCGTTGAAGCACCAATACATGTCAGAGTGTTAGCTATTTATTACGTGGAGCATTTCTACACGTTCGCTTGTTATGTCCTCCCTGCCCACATATGCTACATGAATGTTGATTTTTCGGCTGCAGCAATTCACTTAAAGGTTTATCGCGCTTCTTCTTTGGCCTTCCAAGAGGTCTTTTCCATTTGGGTGGTACTACAACCTCCTCTACAACATGTGCTGGTATATTCCAGTCATTTCTATCCGGTAGCGGGTACACAGGCACATCGTATGTCATTACCACAGTTTTTTATTTGTAATAGTTAGAGCAATATTCTTCTGGCATTAGAAACTAGCTCTTCAATACAGCCCAAGCATGTGGGCATGGTAATTCATCAACTTGGAACCTCCCACAAATACATTTTCTCTCTAACAGGCAGACTGTGTAATTCCTCCCNTAGGTGAGCTGCATTGTTCGAGACGACCCGCAGCTAGTGTAGTTCCTTCCAATGCTTTCTTATTATTTATTCCCTGTCTACTGTATTTCGGACATATGATGTATTTTATTTTTTCATATCGATAGTTGCTCATGCACTTGTGGCTCCGGGTTTCTGGGATGGTTCAAGTATTGTATTAACTGTTCAACATTTAAATTTTATTTGAAACTATATCGTTTAAAATTTCTTAATAATGAAGGAAAAATCCTGGATTTCAAAAGTGTTAAAATGAGATAATTAAGTATTTGAGTTGGCTGGCCTGACGGCGGTGTCCGGCGCCACCACTACCCTTAGTGGATTTTACGTCATGACAGTGAAGATGGTATTTAATTAGAAAAACTTGTCACTTTATCATCATTGTTCGTGTATGACAATTGCAACTTTTCAATCGCTGTTTCACTGGTTTGTTCATAAGTATTCATGCTTATTCTTCAGTTTGTATTCATATGTATCTTATAAGATTCAAGTATGTATTAATATTCAGTAACTTTGCTTGAACAGGTTTTAGGTATTAGACATGTTAATATCCAAGTCAGAAACTTTATGTATTCGGATGGTAGGTTATATTAAAGAATTCAGATGTATTTTTTCTGGATTCAGGTGTATTCAGTGGTATTCAACTGTATTATTAAGCTTTATTCAGCCGTATTCAGTAGCATTCATTTATATGTATCTTTCAAGTTCAGTTAATACATATTAAAGAATACAAAAAGCTATAGTCATTTGTATTAAACAGGTTATACATAGTCAGTTGTATTCAGCTGTTATATTCAGTTGTATTTAACTGTAGCTGTATTCAGTTGTATTTTTTTGTATTCAGCTATATTCAGTTGTACTCAACTGTATTATTCATATGTATTTCTCTGTATTCAGCTATATTCTTTAATATGTATCTTTCAAATTCAGTTAATATTTGTTGAAGAATATAAATTTAGATGTATTAAATATGTTATTATCTAGTTAGAGAATATAAATTCAGACTTATTGAATTTGTTATATTACAGCTGAATATATAGATGTATTCTGATGAATTCTGACTAGTTATGTATATAACGCAGTCACTGTCTATAATAAACTTGACAATGAGAATTTATTACTTGACAATGTCATCATAAGTATTGACAAATCGTTGAAGCACCAATACATGTCAGAGTGTTAGCTATTTATTACGTGGAGCATTTCTACACGTTCGCTTGTTATGTCCTCCCTGCCCACATATGCTACATGAATGTTGATTTTTCGGCTGCAGCAATTCACTTAAAGGTTTATCGCGCTTCTTCTTTGGCCTTCCAAGAGGTCTTTTCCATTTGGGTGGTACTACAACCTCCTCTACAACATGTGCTGGTATATTCCAGTCATTTCTATCCGGTAGCGGGTACACAGGCACATCGTATGTCATTACCACAGTTTTTTATTTGTAATAGTTAGAGCAATATTCTTCTGGCATTAGAAACTAGCTCTTCAATACAGCCCAAGCATGTGGGCATGGTAATTCATCAACTTGGAACCTCCCACAAATACATTTTCTCTCTAACAGGCAGACTGTGTAATTCCTCCCTCTATCGTTAACCGTATATAAGTATTCAGTTGATAGTACCACCTACATTTAAAAATTAAAATATAAGTTTTGAGCACATATATCTGAATTACCATATGTATAATGCTGAATTACTCAGTTACATACAATTGAAATATTTGCATAAAGAAGAATACATCATACATTTATACCGGCAGACTATAAACTATAATTACGTCTTATCTTATGAATACTATGATTTCAAATCTGTATTATACATAATTTTTTAGTTTAAATTGATTTTTGCAGCATGTTTTGAAATTGATTCAACTTTGTATTATACATATTCGAATAGCTGGTTTTTGCAGAATGTTTTTAGTTATATTCAGATGTATTCAACTCAGATCTTAGATAAAATATGTCTTGTATGCATTTGAATTTAGTTGTATTCATATGTGGTCATGGAAACTGTATTAGTGTCGTATTCAGTTGTATACATGTAAGTTATTTCAGAAAATAATAAAGCTATATAATATAATGACATTAAAATAAAACTTACTGTCATGACTCGCTCATCGAGAAGTATATCTCGCTCAACTTGGCATAGCTCTTTTTGAATTTCTTATATACGTTGTTCCATGAATACATTCTGACAACTATATATATAAATTTTTATATTATTGAATACAATTATAGTTATATGCATTTAAATACAATGAATACAATTGAATACAACTATTTTGTATACGCATACGCTTAAGCACACCGTAGACAAAATAAGAAAATAATTAGAGGCACTGTAATATCTTATATCCAATAAAATACATATGAATACTTGTATTTAAGGATCATAAACAAACATATCTTAAGCACACCAGTGATAATCAAGTGGAAATCCATAAATACGCATAAATACATCAATATGTGTAACTTACAACTCGAACCAATAATCTAAAAATACAAAAAAAAAAAAAATAAATAAATACACGCAAATTTGACAGCATTAGACCTATCAACCCGGAATTGAAACCTTTGAGATATAGCATAATTCTCCATCACCTCTTTCAATGTAGTATTATCCTTATACACTTGTCCAGCCACAACCTCCCTTTGAATTGAGAACTGCGAACAGAGAAAAGGGAGAAGTGAATGGAAGAACTTCGATCAGATGTTGCTATTATTTTCGATATTTTTTGTTTTTTTGGAATCATGAATGGCAGAATACAGATTAATGGGTAATAGTTTTTGTATCAATAGTAATTTTTCGTGGTTGAATTGAGAATTACGAATAAAGAAAAGGGAGAAGTGAATGGAAGAACTTCGATCAGATGTTGCTATTGTTTTCGATATTTTTTATTTTTTTGGAATCGTGAATAGCAGAATACAGTTAATGGGTAATAGTTTTTGTTCGTGGAGTTAAATTAGGATAATATCATGTGATTTGATTTCCTTTCCGTTTTTGACTAGTTAAACCTTCCTGATTTTACGCATTACGTTACTGTATTCATGATAAGGTCGCGTGAATACAGTTAAATACATATCAACCTTAGCTGGAATTCCCTTTTTAACGCCTATTTTTGCTATGTATTAATGAATACAATAGCTTAAATACATCAATATATTTTATAACCACATAAAAGGTGTCTATAACACGTAATATAGCAAAAAATATCTATAAATGAATAATTAGACCTAAAAGATGGTGTTTTATGAAAAATTCTCTTCTTTAAAATAGATTGAGTTGGCCTAACATTTATTTGCATAATTTTACCAACCATAAGGCTAGAAAAATAATAATAAAAATCAGATTTCTGTTACTAATTAATTAACACATTTCTTTTCATTAATTAGTTGAAGCGCTAGGCAATTAGTAGGCACACTTAATTTTTTTATTTATTCACTGAATCGCTTGCGTAGCGTGATGCTTAACATTCAATAAATTAATTCAATAATCTCATGCTATATCCATTAGTTTTAGTTAATTTTTAATTTAATCAATCCTTGGCTAAAATCGAGGATTCGCTTGTGTGGCGCGATAACTAACCTTTCTTCTAATAATCTTCAAGAATTAATATTCTCAAATGTAGTAATTTCTAAAAAGTACTACAAATAATTGATTGTTATAATTTCGGATTTGCTTGTGAGGTGCAATTATGATAAGTTAATTAAATTTATTATTGGATCACGCATTCGCTTGCGTAGCGTGGTTTGACAACGTAATATTATCCAAATTATTCTTTTTAATAATTCCAATAATCAAGAAATAAAAACGGATAGGTAAAACATAGAAATCCAATAAAGCATATTTTATCCAAAATTATTTTAAACCAAGTTTTAAGTCAATAAAGCGACCGTGCTAGAACCACGGGACTCGGAGAATGCCTTACATATTCTCCCCGGTCAACAGAATTCCTTACCCGAACTTTATTTTCGCAGATCGATATAAAAGAGTCAAATCCTCCTTTGAATAGGGATTCAAATAAAAGATGACTTGGAACACCTAAAACATCAATTCCAAATGGTGACTCTGTAAATAAAATAATCCCTAATTCAAAATTGTCACTTTAATGGGAAAAACTCTTTAACCCACAAATCCATAACACACATATCTTATTCTTTTCGGGGTAAGAAAAAGGGGTGTGACACTAGAATGCTGAAGTTTTACGTGATTGCCTTTGCTACTTCAGCCCCCGCATGTTGAAGTTATGCGAAAAAATGGGTACGCTTGCAATTTTTTTTGCAAAGTGGGCACAACTTAAAATGTGACACAAAAACCAGATATAGATGCAAATGCCCCAACCTAAAGCTAGTATCGAAGAGTAAACCTGGATGAATATTTGTTGCGACCAAAACACTCACGCAAGCGTCAATTTCATCAAAAATAGCAAAACAAAGGAAAGAAAAGAAGAACTTGATGGTCAAATCTCCTCCTTGCTTCTTGCCTCTTGATACCTTGCTCTAGCCTATAAAAACTTGATAAATTAACCTTGGGCGAGCTTGACTTTATATAGGTTAAGTGGGTTTCTCTCCAGATTTCTAATTTTGCCCCTGACCAAATCTTTTCCGGACTGGGAAACGCGCGAGCTCGCGCATTACTTCGCGCGTTTTCTCTACCATTCTGCCTCATCCCCCTTATACGAGCGAGCTCGCGCATTAGTTCGCGCGTCTGCTCGCGCACCTGGACCATTCTTTCTTCCATTTTTTTTGTCTCGTCCTTGCGCGCATTCAGCTCCTAGGGGTCATTCTTGCTCATAATTCATTCCAATAGCCTCTTAAAAGCATAACATAAGCTCCTCATCCTGCAATGTATACAATTCACAATTAGAGCCTATTTTTCATCAATTAACTATATTATGACGTTGGAATATAATCAAGCGGAAGCATAAACAATAGCTAAATCACCTAGATTTGGCCTATTATCAACATTCGTCTCAATGTTTAGCACATTTCCATTTAACATGATTATTCACAGAAATTCAGAATCCGAACTTTTAAGTACTTGTTAAAAATATGTTGTGGATTATCTTTTTGTATGGAAAAACAATATTATGAGACTGAAGTTGTATTTAGATAAGTGGAGTATAGCAACAACAAAAAATGGTCATTCTTTTTTTGGGACCCTCCTCTTTTTCATCAATTTTTTTGACTTTTTGTGGTATTTAAAACGCAATGAGATTCTTTTAACCGTAATTTTTATATGCCTTTTAAAATTTTAAATTATTGATTAATGTAACTTGTAATACTTTTTATGTAATATCCAAATATGTAATTTTTTTATTTAAAAAAAAATAAAAGATTCTATTTACGAATTCATGGTCAAAATTTAAAAGTTTAACCCTAAAAATACAAACAATGACACATAAATTGGACAGAGGGATATATGTATTGACCAGCTTTCCATATTGCCTTAATTGAATAAATAATTCAATAGTAACTATAACAATAACACATGAGTGTGGTTTCACAATTGGGATCCGGAAAGGATGGGGTATATTCTTGTATACCAAAATTCGCCTTTGAGATGTCCTTTGCCCAATTCCCCCTACATCTTGAGGCCCAGATAGTGTTGGCCAACATAACAGCTGATAATTATCATTGGCATCTGCATTAACCCAAATAATCATTTACAATTACAAGAATAAACAATTAATAACCATTATTGCCTTCATCATAAGGAAAATTAGCACGCTTCGATTGAGGCTCTCCACCCCCATGTATGGTTAATTGGTTATCATAGATCCTTCTAACGGTTTGTTTGGATTATTGTTATACATCATTTCATAATGTATTGTATTGTACTATATCGTTTGATGAATATAATGTTTGGATAGATTGTATCGTTTGTCATTTTTTCATGATATCATGCAATAATAATATAGAGAATAAATTTATAATATTATAAAAAAAAAATTATGATACGAGGTAGACTTATTATTTAAAAAGGTAGGGTAAATGATAAAATAAAATAGTTTAATAATAGTGAAGAGTGAGATGAGAGAAAAAGACAAGATAACGATGCAACCACACTAAATCGGTTGTTATATAAAGCTGCACATTTCGTCATTATGTAACGACAAAATTGACGACACGATACAATAAAATTTAAGTAACAGCCAAACAAATATTGTATTTAAATTAACAATACGATACGATACAATAGGTAACGACCATCCAAACAAGCTGTAAAGGGAATGATTTCCCAATTATCTGTCTACTTTATTTTTTTCATTTTGAATTTTCTATGCCTATAAAAATGAAGATTAGTCCACTTGGTAAAGCCCAATAGCAAATCGTGAGCAGCGTGTGAACCTTTTAGTTTGCTCAGACATCGGCTTGAGGCCCAAAGTTTCACTTGCCGGACTAAAGGTAGCAATTTGAGCCCAAACATATTTAACCCGTCCAGGGGTAGAAATGACACTAGATAGCACTCTAAAGGGATGCTATTTAATAATTAGTCAGTATGTGCTGAATTTTAATTTTTCAATTTAATCCTTCAGAACAAAAATGTCCAGAGTTGTCGTGGAGTTAAAAATTTTAGTTTAAAATTTCAGGACAAAATAAGTACTAGCTAATTTTTAAAGAGCATCCCTGAGAATGATTATCTGTGCACTTGCCCTCAAGATTGGGTCGGTATTGAAACCGCCCATTTTTTAAAAACATATATTTAAATGGCGGACAATATTTAAATAGCATTTTAAAATGATCCTATTTTTGAAAATCTCCCAACAAGCAAGAAATTTACATTATTATATAACTTCTAAAATGATCAAAGCAGCATTCTGAAATGATCCTATCGGGAACAAGAATTTTCAGTAGGAATGAAAACAATTCCTATGGTTGAATTGTAAATTAGTTGGGATCAATTATCTTAGTGAATAGTGACTATGAGCCTTAGAATAGTGACTATGAGCCTTAGTTTTAGTAAAGGAATTTTTTTCTAACTATATCATATATGGAACTTTATTATCAAAAATGTGCATAATTTGTTAATTACCCGCCCAATCCACACTTTAACTACAATTTATATACCAATCCATAATTAGGCAGATTCTGCCATTTAAAACGCGCGAAAAAAAAAAAGGCAAAAAATCTGTGTTTGATTCTTTCCACATTAAATTTGAAATTTGAAACAGAAAGAGATCTGATTGCTGCGTAATTCTCTCTTTCACTACAATTCAAAAACAATGCAGAGCTTCAGAAGCTTCAACAACGCAATACAAATTGTAGAATTCAAAATTGTTCTTCATCGTCCTCAGTACTCAAATTGTCGAACCTATATCTGTTCTTCATCTTTTTTTCCCTCAGCTACACGAAATCATGTCAAAAATCAATAATGCTAAAATTGAATGGAAATTGGGATAACTATGGCAGATTTAGAGATTTTGAAGTTGATGTCATTGTGATAGATGAGAATGCAGGTTTGTGTAGTTCGAAAATGCTTAGAGTTTTAGTTTTATGATATTATCTACAAATTCACTACATATATCTACAATTTGACTACAAGTTCTTTATTTGGTGCAGGAAAAAAATATTTTAATATACAGTGTCTCCAGATTGTAGATAAATTGTAGGCAAATTGTAGTTTACGTGTAGTTTGTAGTTAATTTGTAGATAAATTGTAGATATATTGTAGATACTATATTTTTAATATTGTAAAAAAAATTCTTTGTGTTTGTTCTGAAAATGTAGGCGAGGACTTCAACAGATCATATACATACTGTGTTGGATGGTGTGAAGCGGTACATTGTGTGTCTAGAAAACAAGAAATGTAGTTGTGGCCAATTCCAACTTGAAGAACTTCCATGTGTAAATTGTTTCCAGATTGTAGTTATAATGTAGGTTAAATGTAATTAATTTGTAGTTTTTGTAAAATTTTGTAGACAATTTGCAGATTAATTGTGGATAACACATTTCTACGATTGGAGTATTTATTTCTTATTTTTTGTTGTGTAATTTATATTCAACTGACTTATATACAAATATTACATAGAATTTGGAGGTAAACATCTAAAAATTATGATAAAAAGCTGCAAAATTTATATACAATAACTACATTGAGTCATCACACAATGTAGATAGTTTGAAGATTATTGTCGAGGGAGATTTACGTCAAGGATTAAGGCGAGAGAGATGCAAACAGAAAATTGACGAGGGGAGGGAAGCTGGAGGTAGTGAAGGTAAAACGTGGGGGGTGGGGGGAGTAGGAGGAGAGAGAGGCGGGTAAAGGTAATGTGAGAATATACGCTCCTAGATTAACGCATAATATAAATGAAGCATTAATTATACCCCGAATTTGAATTATGATATATAAATGGTAATTTGGTATACTGAAATGTAATTAACACAAACCTTAAACATTGAGGGTAATAAAGTTTCATATATGGTATAGGAAGCTAAAAATCTCTTTAGTAAACGACGTCGCTTATCATAAGGCGTAATACTGTTTTTGGTCCATCTTTTGCGTGCATCGCCCTCAAATGTTAACTTGTATACTAAGAGGTCCCGACCTAGCTCGCCAATCTCGGAAGAAAGTCAAAATCATCAAAGATTGGTTTAAGACCGCTCAAAATCGCCAAAAGTTCTATTCGGATGTACATTGTATTAAACAGAGACGGCATGTTAAGCACAATTAATTCTTCACTAGTGAGGAAAAATAAATACTTGTGTATATTATTTTAGATCTTAGATAAAGTACGTCTTAAATATTTTATTGATATAAAGTGAAGTTCATCGAATTTATGTAAAATTGGACGAGTGGTATATGTAATAAACTCTAGAAACAATTTTGTTCAAACATATATTCTTCTACAGAGCCGATATAAAATGGATCGAGATGCTCTATAGTCAATCAATCAGAGTATATATATATATATATATATATATATATATATATATATATATAAAACCTATGAATCTCATTAACAGAGACAAATTTTAATAGTGGTTCTCCACTAATCTACATATACTTAGAACTCTCGATCTGTCCATTTGGAATATAATAACCTATTTTTTCAAGCTGCAAAAATCAGTTTATTTTTAGAAGTATTTTTTCTTAAAAATATTTTTCTCAAAAGTACTTTTTATGAGAAGCAGTTTGTGTTTGACTAATTAATTTGAAAAGCACTTCTGAGCAGCAATTGGTGTTTGGCCAAGCTTTTAAAAACTGTTTCTAAATATATTTTTCACAAAAGTGCTTTCGGAGAGAACCTACTTTTTTTTGTTTTTCCCAAACTCTTTCTGTTTCTCCTCAAAAGTACTTTTATCTTCCAAAAAATTGGCCAAACACTTTTAACTTTAGAAAAAAATATATTTATAGGATAGGAGAAGCTTGCCAAACAGGTTATAAGTGTTTTTGAATTGGCATAACGTTTAGTTCTCTATCTCCAAAAAAACCAAACAATGTACAAGAAGACAAAAGAATATATAGAAAATAGTAGAGATTCAGTAAAAGGAAGAGTCCATTAGTCTACATTGCAAATCATTAATAAGAATTACATCATCATCACAGAGGGACTAAGAATTCACTTTTTGGATGACTCTTTCACTTCTTCACAATTATACTCTTTGTTGGCTCCACAAAAATGATTAGATATCTCAATAATATCACACTGCAGATTTTCACCTTTTCTATCTTTGGAGGACAAAAAGTGTGGAATTGCAGATTTGCACAATTTCTGAAAGAGATAAAGATGAAATCAAACATATATATGCCTTTTTCTCAAAGTCTACTCTCTTCCCCCTTAACCTTTTACACTTTTATGCAAATGCAGCTTTTTTCTGTATATCATTGAAATTATCAATCACTACATTTTCAGCATTCCTCTTACTTCACTTCAATCAATTTGAAAGGTCACTCATGTTTTAAGGTGCTCTTCTAGTCAAGTCTATGTCACTACATTCTTTCAAACTTTGGAGAAGAAATCTCTCCAAAAATATTTATACATTTATACGCACTCGATATTTACATTGGACCAAATAATTAAATTATAATTGTCAATTACCACTAAAATATAATTAAGTGATTACTATTTATCTATAAAATATATGTCTTGCATTCATTTATTTGATGTGCAGTATATATCCCTCTCCACAACAAACGGACTTTTGGAAGTTATAACAATAACATAGTGTAATCCCACAAGTGAAGTTTGGAAAGGGTAGGGTATACACAGACTTTACCACTGCCTTTTAAAAATAGAAAGTTTGTTTCCGGTAGACCATCAGCTCGGGAAAGGAAAAGGGGAGGAGCAATAACAAGCAAACTGATCTGACAACTGAAGCGAAAATATAAAACTAGCAATAGGTAATGCAACAAAGAACCGAAACAAAAGATAACATCAAGTAGTAACATAAGTCTAGGGATATGAAAAAACATGAATGACAACAAGTGGTGTATCAAAGCTATTGTTACAAACAATATAATGCCGACACTCGGCTACCTAACCCTTTACCTTATTCTGAACCTCCACACCTTCCTATCAAATGGTCAATGCCAGCCTCTCACATCTCCTATTCGGAAAATCAATACCTCTCCTCTTCACGTGCCCGAACCATCTAAGTGATCGCCTCCTGCAACTTGTTCTCCACATGGGCCACACCCACCTTGTCCCGGATGATACATTTCTCATTTTATCTAAAACGGACTTTAGGAAGGTGACAATTTGAAAAAGAAAATTATTATAGGTACTTATGCCATGCGTTTATCTTAATCCCTTGGTACAATATGATAATTCTTGGTCCAACGGCTAGCATGGTCTAACTCATACGCAAATTAAAGTGCATGCATGCTCTTCCACATTGAGATTGTAAATGATTAAACAGTCACTTCGGGCTGCTTTCCTTTAATTATTTAGGATTCATGCGTGTGATTAGTGGAAACATAGATATGCTTACTATGATTATGATTATGATTTTGATTTGTGACTGACTACCTAATATAAAGATAAGAAAATTAAACAAAATGGAACGTTAAGATTTATTTTTGTTTGCTAAATCTACACATACAAAATATCATATGTTATAAGTTTAACATAATCGCTCCCAAATCCGAATAAAATAAGAAAAATTACAATAGATTAAAGGCCAACACAAAAATGATCAACATATGATAAGTACTCGAATGAACATACGGGGACAAAATGAGCTAAACAATAACTAAACGGGTAAAAAGATTCATATAGTCGATTCTAACCAAATTTAAAATAGAGTTGTAATTTTTGCCTTTTTTTTGTTTTTCTTTTAAAATTTTTGGTTTCAGTCAGATCATATGATTCATGATTCTATACACAGCATGCAATTGTCAATTGGAATGTGTTTTCACTTTGCACTAAGGTGTGGGACTCTCCTCTTATCCTTTTCATCTCCACCACATTCAAAATCTCATTATTATGTTTCACAGTGCAGTCAATGAAAGATAGCTGCTTTGGTTGATCTTTTGCACTCTTCTTTTTCATTTAATCTTATCCTCTTCAAGTCCATGCAGTTGATTCTTTTTTCTCTTTAAGTATATGAATCCAAGAAAAATCAATTGCATTTGATGAATTGTTTAGTGTTTTAGACAATAAAGACTAGATATTGTACTAAATCTCCTATGTAGCTACAAGTTTGTGGTCATCAAAGACCTATGACCTTGTTGAGTCCCACATTGGGGGGACGTGGATTTCGGGATCCTTATATAATCTTGGGCAATTCTCATTTCAAGCGCTAGCTTTTTAACGGAGTTAAGCTCAAGGTTCGTTTATCATGGTACCGTTAGGGTGAATTTGGGGAGGGGGACTCCTTCGACGAAAAGTTAAACTATATATATAATGCAAAATCTATTTTTTACCTCTACATATATTATGTTTTAAATTCTGTTAACATAGCCCAAAAGCATAGCTTAGTGGTCAAGGGAATTCAAAACATTTGTGAGGTCATTGATTCAATTCCCACTAGCTACAACAATCTCTTTTAATTTTTTAATGTCTTTCTTTTTTGAATATGCTTAGTGACTTTTTTTTTCTTTTTTGAATTTCCTTGGTAAAAATCTTGTCTCCACCACTGACCATAGCCAGTCCTAGGGGTGTACATAGGCCGGGTTGGTTCGGATTTTACAATTACCAAACCAACCCAATTGTGTGGGGTTATTAAATCTAAAGAACAAACCAATAAAAATCGGATTTTTCACTCTCGGTTTTTCTCGGAGTTTCGGGTTATTCGGGTTTTTTCGGGTTTTTTCGAATAAAATCTTCATAGGACAAAACATATAAATTGTGCTCAAAGTATTTCTTTAGTCCTAGTAAGATACAACAATATAAAGTATTTTCCAAGAAAATAATACAAAATATGAGATATGTCATGGCATTATCCTAAAATATTCAACAATAAAGATAATAAAATTATGTAATATAAATATTGCTAGTTAAAAAGCCATAATAAAAATAAACATAATCTAAAAGTACTAAGTCATGCTAAAATAAGTAGACTAACAAGGAGTATATTAATTACATGACTAAACGCTAAAGAAAAATTAAAAATAGGTTATGCATTTTTGTCTACATTATTGCAAAACAATAAATGGATATTCAATCCATTCTCGTTCGTAGTATTAAATTGAATGTCTTTTGTTAGCATTAATATTGATCTGATTTTGGTTTGGGCTTTTGTTAGCACTATTTAATTTACTAATATTAATGCCTATAAAACTTATTGGAACATTCAAAAGTTCTAAGTCCAACCTTGAAATAATACCTTAAAAGATAAAATTATGAAATCTTTTAAGAAATATTTATAAATTACATCACAATAATTATATTTATATATTAAATATATCTAAAATTTCTATATATGTAATGTCGGGTTGGTTTGGTTGCGGTTTGACTTTTTTTAGTTAAAACCAAACCAAACCAAACCAATTATGGTCGGGTTTTTTTTCCAACACTAAACCAAACCATAGTCGGATTTTTTTTCTCGGTTTGACTCGGATTATCGGGTTGGTGCGGTTTGTCGGTTTTCTTTGTACACCCCTAGTCATACCCATCCTAATTTATTATTATCGATGTTGGACCCTCATCTATGCTGTCCACACTCCTGTTTGCATGCCTCTCTGTGTGTGGGGGGGGGGAGGGGGGAGAGGTGTTGAGTTCCTGGACTCCTTATATAATCTTGGATAATCCTCACCAATTAAAAGAAGGATTAACCAAAATAGTCATTAGGTTCCGGGGTTGAATTAGGCCAAGATTTATTTATCATACTATTAAATCTTGATTACAAATCTAACCTAATTAGGAAATGTTACTGTATCCTTATCATAGATGGGGACAGTTTGAGCATGACTCTATATATATATATATATATAAAGGACTAAAGGTACATGATTACCTAGAAATTACTAGAGAAAGTGCTATTCAAATAATAAAAGAGAAGCGATAATTATAGTTTGAACAAAAAATCACTGACGATATATACATTGTATATAACAACTCTTACTTTTAATGAGAGCAAAGATGCCATTTTATTTTTGTAAGATATCCTTGGTCAAACTTGAGTGCTAGAGTTGCTAATATTTTTCAAATCAAATCGAATGAATAACAAAAGTGATGGGTGCAAAATCTAAAAGACCAGGCCATAAATTGCGCGTTTAATTAGAAAACTCTACTATTACCTTTTATAGTTATATCATAGTAGTATGGTATTGGTACGCCTTAATTAATTAATCAACGTGTGAACCTCACTTTACTAGTACGACTTATAATAGAAAAAAATGGCATCTTTTCAAAGTGAGAAGTGTATCCCGAAAAAGAACATAATTTCTGGCATTCCATTTGCAATAAATAACACCAACAAATAAATCCAGTATCATCTCCCAAGTAGGATTTGAAAAGAATTATGTGTACATAAATTTTATCCCTATATCATTTATCGACATCAAAGACTAACCTCATTTGTTTGTACTTAATGGAGGTCTGAATTTTAATTATTCAGCTTTCAGACATTAAATGCGTTTGTTTTTAAAGTCTGATTTCAGATCTTAATCATTAAGTTTTTTTTTCGTTTTTTAAATCACACCACTTATTGGGCCTTAACAAGTCTGTATGATTAAAATATATAACAAAGATTTAATTTCATTAAGATGTTATTATCTACATTCAATATTAATTGCCATCACCGCCTATCATTATAAACTGTTATCATCCCACCCACCATCACCATACTCAACCGCCGCCACCACCACCTCCACCTTCTCATTCATAGCCACCACCATTATCAACAATCACCACCCAGAATCCTCACAACCTCCACCACCATCATCAACAATCACCACCAAGAATCCTCACAACCTTCACCACCATCATTCTCAACTACAACCATAAATTAGTCGTCCACCTCAACTACCACAACTAATCACCCCATCACCATCAACAAGTATAGTCGGTATTGTCCACCATTATAAACTATCACCACCTTCCTCAATCACAACCACAACCACCATCACCACCCACCATTATTAATTATTACCTCCTACCACCACTATTCTCAACCATAATCGGCATCACTACCAATTACCATACTACTAGCTACTACTCAAAACTATGACTATCAACCAAAATCACCACCAACCACCACATTCAAATAAAGATAAATTTTATACATTTAAATATTAAAAAACAAACCGTCTTAATTATTTAATATTCAAATCACAATACACATTATAATATTCAAATTCAGATATCTTAAACTCCATGCACATATTGATATATTCAGATTTAACCCACTATTTGCAATAATGGATAAGAATTATCCATCAATGGATTAGGACACTCGTACGAGTCCTTCGTATTACCGTTAAGAGCACAGAGTGGCCCTTGCTACTTAAATACAATTCCACATTGCTAAGCATTTTTTATTTTCTAAACTACTGTGGTGAAAGAATTTTAAAAACGTATTCACAAGTTATGTGGACTAATTAAGCCAGGAAAATAAAATTGATTCCGTTCGGAGCAACGTCTAAAGTTAGTCAATGTTTTTTTTCATGTTTATAAATTTTATTGGCCAAGAAATAAGCACATTTTTGCTAATATTCACTTGTAGCACATATTTGCTCTCCTCAACAGTTGCACTATAGGAGATATGAAGAAAACAAAAAGTAGGAGGATTATCTTATAAGTTTTCTCTATGAGAAAGTTGATAGCTGTCGGCAATTCGTTTTTACTTTGCTTTACTTCTTAATATGTGAATCTTTCCTTTGGCTAATTTTAATATCATTTTGCATAGCTCTTAGTGGGACTTGGCAGTGAATATCAGCATGGTTACCTCGAAAATAGAAGTATCAATTAAATTTGATTAGTGATTTTAAAGATATGTGATTTGGTCCAATACCAATTAGTAATCAAGAAATATGAAATAGAAATGAAAGATAGAAGTGAATCAAACCAGTATTACTCAGCAGTAGTGACCTCGAGTTTAGTGACCTCGAGGTGGCTTAGGGCAATAAGAACAATTAAGTAAGAAAAGTAAAGTAAGAACAGTAAAGCAAAAGGACAATGCTGATGAATAGTAGGCGAAAAGGCAGGGAGTATATTCTTTTATCAATGATAAGATGATGTTACAAATGATTGGTGTCCCCTTTATATAATAGGGGAATCCCTAAATAAGGTATATTTCTATTTACAGTAAGGAATATTCTTGGTACAACTGTCTAACCACCTATTACAAAATCGTACAATCTTATTCCGAGATTTGTGCCATGATCTTGGGGATGTGGCAGGAATCTAGCTCATTCTATTACAAACCCATAACGGTCTATTTCGAGATCGAGCACACTTGGCCTCGGTATTCCTCGAACTCCTATCTCCGGGCATTGCACTCTATCTTCGAGCTCGAGTCTGGTCTATCGGTTTCGAACTCGACCTTGAGGACGGAACCCCGAGCCTACAAATAGGAGGCATATGATTTTGACTATATACAGATAGTCCTCGCGTTTCTTAGAATAAGGTGATAAGAAACAATTTGAACCTCGATTTTTCCGAACCTCTTATGATGATGTCATGCCCGTGATGTAGGTGCTTGAAGTGATCGAAAATGTCATGTCAGCACTCTTTCCCAAAACATCGAATGCGCTCCAGCACTGGTCGGCCATTTGCGTCGCCGATCCGTCGTCGCCTTTTTATAAATAGGAGGCTACTCTATTGAACAAAGAACTGTACTTATTTCATCTTTTTCTACTTTGATCTTTTCCTTTCTTTACTTCCTTCTTTAATCATATATTTCCATGGTTCGAACCTGCGATATCCTGGTCGCATGGCAGCAACTTTACCAGCTGTGAGCACGTGATTTTTGCCCTAAGCAAATTATTTCTAAAAATCCAAATAAAATAATTTTTAAATTTTGTCAAATATTTGTGGCATTTTTGTGTTAATTAATTGCATAATAATTCATAAAAATATACAAAAATATGCATGAGTATTAGGATTTTAATTTTATAATTTTTGGTATTAATACATTTTGAGAACAAATTAAAGAAAAACCAAAATAGCATTTTTTTTAATTGAAAATACCATAAAAATAGAAGTTAATTAATTTTAAATTAGCAAAATCAGAAAAAATAGAAGAAAAAGAAAATACAAGAAAGAAATACAAAAAAATAAATAAATAAATACAAAAGGAAAATACAAAAAAAATATATAAAAGAAATAAAATACAAAAAGAAAATACAAAATACAAATATACATAAAATCGGGCTTATAATATCAGTGGCCCAAAAAATTAAAAATATGCAATACAATTGACCCAGGCCCAAAAGAAATACCCGTCTGCCTGGCCTTAATCCAAACGACATCGTTCAAGACTAAGCAATCTGGGCCGTTAAAATTCTTGATCAAACGGTCAGGAATACAAGCCCAGTAATAAACCAAAC
>MU772797.1:59215-98170 GCA_026770625.1 Nicotiana glauca | reverse complement strand
TTATCTTTAGACATTTTATATGCTTATTACTCACTGAGTTGGCAGTACTCACCCCTACTCCCTGCACCTTGTGTGAAGATTGAGGTAGCTGTTTTACGTTTGCAGGACCTGACTACTCTTCCTATTTCAGTTTTATTTAAATATACATTCCCAGACTTGTGTATTTTCGTTCAGATATTGTTATCCAGTTTGTTTTAGAGGCTTTAGACTCGTGACCCCAAATCTTTTGGGAGTGTTTTTATCAGACTTCGTATTTCTCAGTATTATTATTCTAAAACTATTATATTCTCCTTAAATTGTCGATTTTGAGATTTATTGTTGAATTGGGAGCGACTGTTGGTCAGGCTTGCCTAGCTTTAGGGTTGGGCGCCATCACGACCGGGTTTGGGTCGTGACAACAACTCAATTACCAGCAAGAATCAGGGAAATTAGGGACAAGTGAACGGCATCACCCTTCGTGCTCTTACTCTTCCTCACCATAAGAATCAATATAATAGGCACGGAATGGTACATTGTGCGGCACGGCATCACCCTTCGTGCTTTTACTCTCTTTCCTCACATATAATTAATAGAATCAGCATGGAATGGTACATCGTGCGGCAAGATATCACCCTTCGTGGTTTACTCTCTTTCCTCACAATAAGCAAACAATTATAAAGCAATTAGGGCAAGGGAATAAATGACATCACTATAAATTCACGTAACCCCAGGAAACCAGTAAAATAAACGTAAAGAACAACACAACTCAATTACCAGCAAGAATTTGGGAAATCAGGGACAAGTGCACGGGATCACCCTTCGTGCTTTTACTCTCATCCTTACCATAAGAATCAATATAATAGGCACGGAATGGTACATCGTGCGGCATGGCTTCACCCTTCGTGCTTTTACTCTCTTTCCTCACATATAATCAATAGAATCGGCATGTAATGATACATCGTGCGATACGGAATTACCCTTCGTGCTTTACTCTCTTTTCTCACAATAAGCAAACAATGCACGGAATCACCCTTCGTGATTTACTCTCTTCCCTCACAATAAGCAAACAATGCACGACATAAACCTTCGTGCTTTAACGCACTTCCTCACCGTAACAACAATCACAAACAAGGGGCGAGGGAATAAACAAAATAATAAAAGAAATCCCGGCAAGGTAACACAATTAAAAAATTAAATCCCAGCAAGGGTACAACATTGTGACGACCCAAAGGGTCATCACCATATTTTTCCCTTTCTTCGCGCTTTCGAAGCCTTGAAAATCTCATTTTGTAGTTGCCTTGATTTGTGTGCGTAGTCCGGCGCAAAGCCGGAAAAGTTTTTACGTTAAAATATATGAATTCTGTGAAAAATTTGAAGAATTTTGATATTAATATTGATATAGTTGACCTTGGTCAATATTTTGGGTAAACGGACCCGAACCGGTGATGTGACGGTCCCGGAAGGTCCGTAGAAAAATATGGGACTCGGGCATGTGCCCTGAGTCCAAAATCCGAGGTCCAGAACCCCGGTAAAAGAATTTTTTTGTTTAATTGTTTTCTGAAATTATTAAGGAAAAATAGAAATGAAAATGAGCTAGAAAATATAGGTATCGGGCTCGTATTTTGGTTCCGACGCCCAGTAAAGGTCTTAAATATGCGTTAAGCACTTTCTGTGAAATTTGGTCGAAATCGGACGTTGTATGACGTGTTTCGGACTATGAGTTCCAAGTTAGAAAGTTAAAGAACTTTGAAATTAAAATCATGAGTTTTGAGGCTCGATTCTATGTAAATGATGTTATTTTGGCGATTTGATCGCGCGAGTAAGTCCGTAAGATGTTGTTGGAGTATGTGTATGTTTGGTTTGGAGCGAGTTTTTGAGTAGGTCCCAGGAGGCCTTAGGCTTAAAATATCAGGTGTGGCAATGTAGCAGGTCCCACTTCAATCAAGGATTTTCATAAAAGGGAATTGGGGGTTTGGTTAAGGATTAAGGTTTTCAAAAATTGGGAAGTTGGACCTCAATTTGGGGTATGATTACAAAACTAATCATATAATTGGAATCATGGGGGGATGGGTAACCGAGTTTTGGTTTGAACCTCGAGTTTTGGCCATGTGGGCCCGGGGGCATTTTGGAAAATTATGAGTAAAACCTTAGGAAATTCGTTTTCATGCATTCAAGTTGATTCAATTAGCATTTGTTGATGCATTCAAGTAATTTGTGACTAGATTCGAGCGGTTTGGTGGTGAATTCGAGGGGTAAAGCTATTCTAGAGGCTTGAGTGGACTTTTGGAGCATTTGAGGTAAGTGTTTGTTCTAACTCTGGCTTGAGGGATTAGGATTAAGGTATTATTTGCTACGTGCTAAATGTGGAGTACGGTGTATAGGCATGGTGATGATTATCTATGCACTGGAGTCTAGCATGACCATGAGTCTTATATGTGTTGGATTCGGATTTAATGGTACATTTTTCTTGCTTGGGTTGATAAGCATAATATATTGTGATTGGTTTGGGTTTTTGGAGCATTGGCTCGGACTAGACATTGTTACCCGAGAAGTACATGGTTAAAAGTGGAACATGTAGCGATTAGTCCCTTGCCGGAACGTAAGTATTTATTGTACTCTCCCTTGCCGAGATGATTGAATTGTTAATTGTATTCCCTTGCCAGGATTTTCTTGTGATTGTTGTTATGCCCCTCGCACTTTAGTTGCGGTCGTTGTTTAGGTGAGTTCTTGGTATTGATTGTTGAGGATCGGGTTGCACGCCGCAACGGTATTGATGAATATTGAGGATCGGGTTGTAGCCGCAACGGTATTGATTGTTGAGGATCGGGTTGCACGCCGCAACGGAGATTTATGTTGAGGATCGGGTTGCACACCGCAACTTAGTATGGACTGAGTGTATTGCGTTCGTGTGTAGAAGTTTCCTATGTTTTTCTTTATCAGTTGTTATTGTTCAGCTTCATTTCCTTATTGTTGGTTTCTATATCTAGATTGTAGTACCCCACAACATGCTTCTCCCCCCTTTTTAACTGTTAAAATTAGTGTATTTCCTGTTATTGCACATATATCTGTACAAGTTATTTGTGGTAGGTCCTGTCTAGCCTCGTCACTACCTCGCCGGGGTTAGGCCAGGCACTTACCAGCACATGGGGTCGGTTGTGCTGATTCTACACTCTGCGCTCTTTTGCGCAGATACAGGATTCGGTCCGCAGTAGCAGCAGTGGTGCAGGTGTTAGCATTCAGATCCGCGAGGCACCGAGGTAGCTTGCAGGCGTCCGCAGGCCCGGCGCCTTCTCTATCCTTACTTTATTCTGTTGTATCATGTATTCGAGACAAACGGTTATATGTATTTCTTTCAGACCATTGTTTCAGTATTCTATAGTAGTATGTGAGTAGTGACACCAGATACTGGGTAGAGGTGTAATTTGGAGCTTCGTATTTCAGTTTTCAGTTCTTTAAACATTTTTAAAGTCTTTCGCTTTATTTTAATGTTTTCGTTGCTATATTGTTTAAACGAAATTAGTGATGTGTTTCTAAATGTTCGGCTTGCCTAGCTCCGACAGTAGGCGCCATCACGACTCCCGATGGATGGAAATCCGGGTCGTGACAAACATCAATAATCTCAGCGTTCAGCAAGGAAAAATAATCAATAAGCAACAATATCCCGGAAAGGGAACAATTTAAATACTATTTCTCTTTCTTTCACTTTTATTTCATATCTCACTTTACTGCTTGAGCCAATACTCCAAAGGGTTCAATCATTTCATATATTTTCACATTTGTAATATAGCTTGAGCCAATGCTCATCGATGTTCATAGGTCACAATTTCCTTTCACAAGCTTTCACAACAAATAAGAATCATCACCAAGGCAAGAAAAATACAACGAAATCAAGATATTCATAATTTAAAGACTCACGGTCATGCTAGACACCAACGTATAGATACTCATCACCATTCCTATACGTCGTACTCGACAATTACCACATAGCAAATAGGACTCAATTCCTAATCCTTCAAGCTAAGGTTAGACCAAACACTTACCTCAAACTTCTATGGCCAATTCAATTCTCAATAACCGCCTTTCCTCTCGAATTTGGCTCTGAATCAATTGTATCTATACAATAATGACTTCAATATATCAATAAATGCTAAACAATACGAACTCAATGCCTAATTATAGCTTTTCCATCAATTTTCCCAAAAACTAAAAAATTGACCCCGAGCCCGCTTGGTCAAAATACGAGATTTGAACCAAAATCAAATCACCCATTCACCCACGAGCCCGAATATATAATTTATTTTCAAATTTGACCCCAAAACGAGGTCTAAATCAAAAAAAAATCAAAAAGCCCTAACTCTACCCAAATCCCCAATTTTCTACCCTAAATCACATGTTTTAGGCCTAGGATTTTTATAGATGTTGAAAGAAATGAGAGAATATGGGTTAAGGATTACTAACCCAAGATATGTTGGTGAAGAATCTCTTCAATGGTTGCCTAAGAGCTTGGAAAAGAAATGTTTTGTGAAATTTTTGGTGAATCCCTTAATGACTGCTCTGGAAATTTTAAAGTTTAACTGGGAAAAAATGCTCTATGCGATCACATAGGGGAAGGGTAAGTTGGTCAATGCGATCGCGAACTAAACACTGCGATCGCATAGAAGAAGGGACTTCGCATTCCTAGGTTTTGACTTAATGTATCGCTATCGCGTAAGAAGAATACGATCGCATAGAATGGGGTGGGGTTACCCTACGCAATCGCGAGAAGACCTATGCAATCATATAGAAAAAACAGGACCCCTGGGAACCTACACTATGCGATCGCGATACTGCTATTTTCTGCAACTTTTCTAAGTCAAAAACCATCCCGAAACACATCTGAATCACACCCGAACCCTCGGGGTTCCTAATCAAACATATGAACTAACTCAACAACATCTTACAAACTTAACTGTGTGATCAAATCACCAAAATAACATCATTACCAAAAAATTAAACCTGTAGATTAAAGCATTTTTCCAACACTTCATCAAGTTTCAAATTTAGAAATTTAAGTCCGAAATGCATCAAACGACATCTGATTTTAACAAAATTTCACAGGAAGGACTGAAAACATATATAAGACCTGTACTGGGTGCCGGAACCAAAGTACGGGCCCGATACCATCGCTTTCTAATCAGATTTCATTTTCAATTTCCTTAAACATTTTCAAAAAATCAATTTTACTTAAAAATTCATTTCTCATACTTTGGACCTCGGAATTCGATTTCGGGTATACGCTCGAGTCCCATATTTTCATACGGACCCTCTTGGACCGTCAAATTAAGGGTCCGGGTCTGTTTACCCAAAATGTTGACCAAAGTCAAATTTATTCATTTTAATATAAAAACTTAGTATTTTTCATATAATTTCATATTTAAGCTTTTCGGCTACACGCTCGGACTGCACATGCAAGTTGAGGCAACTCTAAATGAGGTTTTAAAGGCCTCAAAAGCACAGAATTAATTAAAAACAGGTGATGACCCTTTGGGTCGTCACATTCTCCACCTCTAAAATAATCGTTCGTCCTCGAACGGACAAAAGAAGGGAGTACCTGAGTCGGGGAAAAGATGAGGATAACGACTCTGCATATCGGACTCAGACTCCCAGGTCGATGCCTCAGGAGGGTGACCTCTCCACTAAACAAGAACGGAAGGAAAACTCTTCGACCTCAACTGACAAATCTGCCGGTCTAGAATGGCTACTGGCTCCACCTCATAAGACAAGTCCTTATCCAACAGGGTAGTGCTGAAATCTAACACGTGGGTTGGGTCACCGTGATACCTCTGAAGCATGGACACATGAAACACTGGATGCACGGCTGGTAAGCTCGGTGGCAAGGCAAGTCTATAAGCCACCCTCCCCACTCGATCAATAATCTCAAACGGACCAATGAACCCAGGACTAAGCTTGCCCTTCTTCCCAGATCTCATCACGCCCTTCGTAAGGGACACTCGGAGCAGTACCCGCTCACCAACCATAAAAGCCACATCTTGAATCTTACAGTCCGTATATCTATTTTTCCTGGACTGAGCTGTACGAAGCCTATACTGAATGATCCTGACCTTGTCCAAGGCCTCCTAAACCAAATCCGTTCCCAAAAATCGAGTTGCTCCTGGCTCAAACAATCCGACCGGAGACCGACGCCCTCTACCATATAAAGCCTCATAAGGAGCCATCTGGATACTCGAATGGTAGCTGTTGTTGTAGGCAAACTCTCTGCTAAAGGCAAAAAATGATCCCACGAACCTCCAAAGTCAATAACACAAACTCAGAGCATATCCTCTAAGATCTGTATAGTCCGCTCGAACTGGCCATCCGTCTAGGGATGAAATGTTGTGCTCAACTCAACCTGTGTGCCCAACTCTCGCTGAACTGCCCTCCAGAAGCACGAGGTAAACTGCATACCCCGATCCGAAATGATAGATGCGGGCTCACCATGAAGGCGAACAACCTGCCGAATGTAGATCTCAGCTAACCTATCAGAAGAATTGGAGACTGCCACAGGAATGAAATGTGCTGGCTTCCTACTCAAAGCATCGACCACCACATTGGCCTTTTCCGAATGATATAAAATGGTGATATCATAATCCTTCAACAACTCCAACCACCTTCTCTGCCTCAAATTCAACTCCTTTTTGCTTGAACAAGTACAGAAGGCTCTTGTGATCCGTGAACACCTCACATGCCACGCCAGACAGATAATGCCTCCAAATCTTCAATGCGTGAACTATGGCTGCCACTCCAAAACATGAACCGGATAGTTATTCTCATGAATCTTCAACTGCCGCGAAGCATAGGCAATGACCTTGCCATCCTGCATCAATATTGCACCAAGCCCAATACGGGAAGCATCACAACAAGCTATATAAGGCCCTAAACCTGTGGGCAAAACCAACACTGATGTCGTAGTCAGAGCTGTCTTAAACTTATGAAAGCTATCCTCACACTCATCCGAGCATCTGAACTGGGCACCCTTCTGTGTCAACCTGGTCATCGGGGCTGCAATCGACAAAAACCCATCCACGAACCGATGATAGTACCCTGCCAATCTCAAGAAACTCCGAATCTCTATAGCTGATGCTGGTCCAGGCCATTTCTCGACTGCCTCAATCTTCTTCGAGTGCACCTGAATACCCTCTACTGATAAAACATAACCTAGAAATGCAACTGAACTCAGCCAGAACTCACACTTGGAGAACTTGGCATATAACTTACTATCCCTCAGGGTCTGAAGAACCACTCTAAGGTACTGCTCGTGCTCCTCCTGGCTGCGGGAATATATCAATGTATCATCAATTAAGACTATCACGAATGAATCAAAATAAGGCTTAACACTCGGTTTATCAAATCCACAAAAGTTGTTGGGGTAGTTGTCAACCCGAATGACATAACCAAGAACTCATAATGCTCATGCCGAGTGCGGAAAGCTGTCTTAGGGACATCGGATGCCCTAATCCTCAACAGATGGTAGCCAGATCTCAAGTCAATCTTGGAAAATACCTTGGCATCCTGAAGATGGTCGAACAAATCATCGATTCTCAGCAGTGGATACTAATTCTTGATTGTTACCTTATTCAACTGCCGATAATCAATACGCATTCTCATCGATCCGTCTTTCTTCTTGACAAACAACATCGGCGCACCACAAGGCGAAACGATGGGTATAATGAAACCCTTCTCAAGCAAATACCGCAATTGTTCCTTTAACTCTTTCAACTCAGGCCGCGCTACACGATACTGTGGAATAGAAATGGGTTGAATGAATGGTACCAGATCAATGCAAAAGTCAATGTCCTCGTCGGGTGGCATACCCGGCAGGTCTGAAGAGAAGACATCAGAATACTCACAAACAACAGGCACAGAGTCAATAGAAGAAACCTCAGCACTAGGATCACGAACATACGCCAAATATGCCAATCACCCCTTTTCGACCATACGTAGAACCTCCACATAAGAGATAACACTACGGATAAATGACCTAGACTCCCTCTCCACTCTAAATGAGGCAAACCCGGTAGGCTAAAGTCACAGTCTTGGCATGACAGCCCAAGATAGCATGGTAAGGTGATAACCAGTCCATCCCAATATAACACTGAATTCATCCATGTCCAGAAGAAGGAAATATACACGATTCTCAAAACCTCCAATCACCACTATACACGAACAATAGACTCGATCGACCACAATAGAGTCACCCACCGGTGTAGACACATAAATAGGATAGGAACACTCAATGAATCTCTAGGCATGGCCAAGCATAGTGCAAAATAAGATGATTCATACGCACACAAAGACCCTGGATCAAATAACACTGAAACATCTCTATCACAAACCAGAACAATACATGCACCTCCACCTCTATTACCTCTACCTCCACCTCCAGCATCTCTACCCCCACCTCTAATACCTCTACCTCCACCTATAATACCTCTCTCTGAGTGATGTGGAGAAACTTCTCCGGAAATAGATGCGTGAACTGCTCCCAAGTCGAAGCTGGCGATCTGGCTGGTCTAGCCAATCAATAATCTCTCCAATAGGTCTTGGCGGATCCAGACAAGCGAAAAGTAGCAAAATCGACCCCATTGGTCTCAACAATCCCCATGTTCCGAAGAACCTCGTGACAGCTGTATAGATAATCTTGGGGATCCTTAGAAGATGCACCGCTGAAAGTAGTAGTGAAGAGCTTGGTTAAACTTATCCGACTTCCACAAAGCCTCCGAAGACGTATCTGATCTATCACCGGTCTGTGCTGCTACTCAATTGAAGAAGCTGTACATGACCTCGCCATTCGCAAAAGGACAAGAGTAGAGATTTCAATTTAGCACTGAGAGAACAAAATCGCACGACAAGAAAGAATAGAAGTGAGAAACTTTTCTAACTCTGTAGCCTCTAGGGGATAAATACAGATGTCTCCGTACTGATCCCTCAGACTCTACTAAGCTTGTACCTAAACTGTGAGACCGATGTAACCTAGAGCTCTGATACCAACTTGTCACAACCCAAACTTCCCACCCTTGGGGGTCGTGATGGTGCCTACTCGTAGAAGATAGGCAAGCCACATCTTGAAAATTCGTAACTACTTTTATTATAAATCTCTTTTACCAATTTAATTACCAGGCAATAAATAATTAAACAATAGCGGAATTCGTAATTTAGCGGAAGACTTAAATAAAATAAACCAAAATAATAAGGAAGCTCCATATATGCCTGTACCCAAAACTGGTGTCACAACATTCACGGACTACTAAGATTTACTATATACAACCGTTTGAAAGAAAGTAACACTGTCTGTTTCGAATATAAGACATAACATATCATAAATAAAGATAGAGGAGACATCGGACCTGCGAACTCCTGCAAGGCTACCTCGGTGTCTCGATGAATTAAAGGTTGTCTCCCGAACTACAACTGCTGCCCTGTACCTAGATCTGTGTAAAAGAGCACAGAGTCTAGTATCAGCACAACTGACCCCATATGCTGGTAAGTGCCTAGCCTAACCCCGGTGAAGTAGTGACGAGGCTAGGACCAGACCACCAAATCAACCTGTGTAGTTGTATAATATACAGTGAAAAGTAAAGAAAAAATAAACAAATAAATATGGGAGGGGGAAACATGCTTCCGGCAATAACAGATAAAGCAGAATCTCAAAAGAATTATCAGGAAACCAAAATTCAACTTCTAACAAGGATAAGGAAAATAACGCAGATTTCACTCTCGGTTCACAACTCGTTGCAGGCGTGCAACCTGATCTCATTTCTCATATCTTGTGGTAGGCGAACCACCCGCTCCCATTTAATTATATCAACAGTTCTTCCAAATGAAATTTACTCCAACAAATGCAACAATCAATACGAATTCATAAGACAACAAGTGCACAAAAATTATGAATCACTGAGGAAAACAAATAATGACAAGTAGCAATTAAGAACAATTAGGCAATTTAATATTTAGTATACTAAATGTCAAGTAGCAATTAAGAAACATAAACATGTAGTAATTATAGCATAAATTCTAGGTGTAATGATGCGCAAGGATACCTTGATCCAATAATAACAAGTAACACAATAAAGGAAATGTCAACATAAGTATCACAGTAATTGTGGAACAAGACAATTAATGCACTTGAACTGATAACAATAAGAAATCATAATAAACGCCAATAAATGCACGGCATCACCCTTCGTGTTTTTATACTCTCTCACCAAAATAATACACGGCATCACCCTTCGTGCTTTACACTCTTACTTACCCAAGCAACAATTATAAAGTAATTTGTTCAAGGGAATCAATGACATCACCATAAAGACACGTAACCACAGGAAACTAGTAAAATAAACGCCAAGAACAACATAACTCAATTACCAATAAGAATCAGGAAATCAGGGAAAAGTGCACGGCATCACCCTTTGTGCTTTTACTCTCGTCCTCACTATAAGAATCAATATAATAGGCACGGAATGGTACATCGTGTGGCAGGAAATCACCCTTCGTGCTTTTACTCTCTTTCCTCATATATCATCAATAGAATCGGCACAGAAGGGGAAATCGTGCGGCACGGCATCACCCTTCGTGGTTTACTCTCTTTCCTCACAATAAGTAAACAATTATAAATCAATTAGGGAAAAGGAATTAATGACATCACCATAAAGTCACGTAACCACAAGAACCCAGTAAAATAAACGTAAAGAACAACACAACTCAATTACCAGCAAGAATTAGGGAAATCAGGGACAAGTGCACGGCATCACCCTTTGTGCTTTTACTCTCGTCCTCATCATAAGAATCAATATAATAGGCACGAAATGGTACATTGTGCGGCACGGCATCACCCTTCATGCTTCTACTCTCTTTTCTCATATATAATCAATAAAATCGGCATGGAATGGTACATCGTGCTGCATGGCATCACCCTTCGTGCTTTACTCTCTTTCCTCATAATAAGCAAACAATGCACGGCATCACCCTTCGTACTTTACTCTCTTTCCTCACAATAAGCAAACAATGCACGGCATCACCCTTAGTGTTTTAATACTCTTCCTCACCCTAACATCAATCACAAACAAGGGGCAAAGGAATAAACAACATAATAATAGAAATCCCGGAAAAGGAACAATTTAAATACTTTTCTCTTTCTTTCACTTTTATTTTATATCTCACTTTACCACTTGAGCCAATGCTCCAAAGGGTTCAATCATTTCATATATTTTCATATTTGTAATATAACTTGAGCCAATGCTCCTCGATGTTCATAGGTCACAATTTCCTTTCACAAGCTTTCACAACAAATAGGAATCATCACCAAGGCAAGAGAAATACAACAAAATCAAGATATTCACAATTTAAAGACTCACGGTCATGCTAGACACCAACGTATAGATACTCGTCACCATGCATATACGTCGTACTCGATAATTACCACATAGCAAATAGGACTAAACTCCTAATCCCTCAAGCTAAGGTTAGACCAAACACTTCCCTCAAACTTCTACGGCCAATTCAATCCTCAATAACCGCCTTTCCTCTCGAATTTGGCCCCGAATCAATTGTATCTATACAATAATGAATTCAATACATCAATAAATGCTAAACATTACAAAACCAATGCCTAATTATAGATTTTCCATCATTTTTTCCAAAAACTCAAAAATCGACCCCGGGACTGCTTGGTCAAAACACGAGGTTCGAACCAAAATAAAATCACCCATTCACCCACGATCCTGAATATATAATTTGTTTTCAAACTCGACCCCAAAACGAGGTCTAAATCAAGAAAAATCAAAAAGCCCTAACTCTACCCAAATCCCCAATTTCTACCCTAAATCACATGTTTTAGACCTAGAAATTCAATAAATGTTGAAAGAAATGAGAGAAAATGAGTTAAGGATTACTAACCCAAGAGATTTTGGTGAAAAATCGCTTCAATAGTCACCTAAGAGCTTGGAGATGAAAGGTTTTGTGAAATTTTTGGTGAATCCCGTAATGACACTATTCTGGAAATTTTAAAGCTAGGCTAGAATGCTCTATGCAATCACAAAAAAGGTTATGTGATTGCATAGGGAAGGGTAAGTTGGTCAATGCGATCGCGAACCAAACACTGCGATGGCATAGAAGAAGGGACTTCGCATTCCCAGGTTTTGACTTAATGTATCGCAATCGCGTACGAAGAAGGCGATCGCATAGAATAGAGTGAGGTTACCCTACGCGATCGCGAGAAGACCTATGCGATCGCATAGAACAAACAGGACCCCTGGGAACCTACACTATGCGATCGCGATACTGCTTATGCGATCGCATAGCACAAGACACCAGAACTGCTATTTTCTGCAACTTTTCTAAGTCAAAAACCATCCCGAAACACATCTGAATCACAACCGAGCCCTCGGGGCTCCTAATCAAACACATGAACTAACCCAACAACATCATACGAACTTAATCGTGCGATCAAATCTCCAAAATAACATCATTACCAGCAAATTAAACCTCAAGATCAAAGCATTTTTTCCAAAACTTTATCAAGTTTCAAATTTAGAAATTTAAGTCTGAAACGCGTCAAACGACATTCGATTTTAACCAAATTTCACATGAAGGAATTAAAACATATATAAGACCTGTACCGAGCGCCGAAACCAAAGTACGGACCCAATACCATCGCTTTATAATCATATTTCATTTTCAATTTTCTTAAATATTTTCAGAAAACAATTTTACTTAAAAATTCGTTTCTTGTGCTTGGGACCTCGGATCGATTCTGGACGTACACCTGAGTCCCATACTTTCCAACGGACCCTCTGGGACCATCAAATCACAAGTCCAGATCCGTTTACCCAAAATATTAACCAAAGTTAAATTTATTCATTTTAATTTCAAAACTTAGTATTTTTTACAGAATTTCATATTTAAGCTTTCCGACTACGTGCCTGAACTATACACGCAAATCGAGGTAACTCTAAATGAGGTTTTCAAGGCCTCGAAAGTATAAAATTAATTAAAAACGAGTGATGACCCTTTTGATCATCACAATAGTGCTTTGTCCTTCTACTTGAATAGAATGAGATATTTGAAGTGCCTCTTCAGTTATTGGTTGAGCTTCAGCCTTATCTATTTTCATTATCTGTTGGAATTTATTTTGATTGTCATGTTGAGTTTCTCTATTGACATGTTTGTGAGTACGTGATTTTTGCCCTAAGCAAATTATTCCCAAAAAATTCAAACAAAATAATTTATTTATTTTTTTACAATTTTTTTGGTAATTGTTGCATTTTATCTGTGCATTTTCGTTCATATGAAAATTTTAAAAAAAATACATTTGGCATTGGTTTAAGATTTAATTTCACATTTTAGAATTAAGTAGTAGTTTAAATTGTTTGAAAATAACAAAAATAGCCCACTTTTATATTTTTTATTGTTAATTGTTGAGTTTGTCGCAAAATAGTTTTTAACCAATTTTAGCAATTAATTAGTTTAATTTTTTTAAAATATATTGGGTCTTTATTTTAGTTTTTTGCATTTTTGTAAAGTCAGAAAAATAAAAAAAATACAAATAAAAATATATAAAAGAAATAAAAGTAAAAAAAACAATTAAAAATAGGGGTCCCTTAATAATGGACTGTTGGGCCATTTTGCTTGATTAATTCAGCCCAATTACCCCTTTTCCGCCTAGTACCTGCCCGAGCCCAATTTAATCCTACCCGGTCCAACTCCATACCCCTGTAAACGACCCCGTTTTAAGTCCCCGTAATCCCAGCCGTCTATACACATTAATCCAACAACCCATGTTAATCGTAGTAATTCCATATAGCTGTCCAAATTTCTTCAGTAACCCTAAAGACCAACATTACCCTCCTCGTACTCTGTCCCCCTTCGCCTCCACCACTGTATCTCCGCCGGAGCCGCCGACGAATGCCACCACCGCCAATCCGCCAAAAATACACCCCAGATTTCCCTTATCCCCCTCTACTCGAATCCACTGTTCTTATTTTTCGAATCTCGCCGGAGCTCTTCGAATCTTCGTCGGAACATTTTTCGTCCACGACGCCACTTATTCCAAAGGACATCAAATTAACACCCTAGGGTCGCTCGAGCCTCCTCTACCCAACCCCCATAATCGCATGTCTCGAATCTTGCCGGAACTTCTCGAATTTTCATTTGAGTTTGTTCCCGCCAAAACCCTAGTCGCACCAACGTGCCCCATAATGATACCATAGGGTCCTCGGGCTTCCCTCATAAGGATTTCATCATCAATAGAGCCCAAATGTCACCAGAAGTGGGCGAATTGAAAATATTGACTGGCCGGAGTCTCGAAGTGAGTCAGTGAGTTTTATTCTTAGTTTTAATTTTTGTTTAATTTCGTGTTAATTCTGTTTGGTTTTATTCGTATGATTGGTACATGTTTTTGGTCACATTTTATTCCGGATTATTGGTTTCCATTTTATTAATGTTGTGTCTCTCTTTCATTTTTCTTTAATCATTGATGCTGAATCATGTTTTAATTCATGTGTTTTAGTTTGTTTAGCTTAAGTCTAGTCTAATAGTTCATGGTTTAAGTTTTAGTTTGAATTTTGTCTAGACTTGGTTAATGGTAATCCTGTTAGGTTAAGCTTTGTTCGTAATTAAGTTTAATCATGTGAATTAATCCCATGTTCAGGTTTCCTGATTAGTTAGTAATTTGAGTTTGTTTTTCTTAAGTTTGTCATTAGTTTATTCGATTCTGATTTTTGCTTATGTGTTCTGATCTGCTTTGGTTGATTCTGATGGTTTGTTTGAGCTTAATTGGTTTTAATTCCTGATTTTAATTTAATGGTAGTTTAAGTCTCTGTTAATTTGTTTGGGTTGTATTTTTAATCAGGGAAGTAGGGTTTGGGGTCAACTAGCATAGAGTTTGTAATTTTAGGTTGGATTAAGGTGTAACTTAGTCATTTAGGATAGGGAATCTTGCAAGTGGTTGAAGTAGAACCTCATAGATGCTTCTAGGTGAGGATTTTAAGAGAAATTCAAAAGATAGGTATACTAACTTGAGTGACAAGTCAGAAAATAGAGGGTTAAATAGAAATAAAAAGAGGGACTACTTTGTAAAAGTTAAAATCTAAAACTCCCACATTTGTGCCTATAAAAAGGGCATTCTCATGCCTTGTTAAAAAAGGTTTTGGCAGCCAGAAAATTCCCTCCCAAAAATCCCCTTAGAAGATCTGATCCAATTTTCAAATTTCAAGTTTAAGTTCTGCTTATAGATCTTAATTCTATATAGAAAAACTAAAAAAAAAAGAGTAAGAAAGACTGTCAAAACCAAAAATACCTCTACTGATTCATTCATCTAGAAATGGATTCTAACTATTAGCAATGGATTCATAGTTTCTACTTGTTCGAAGGTTGAGAGGTTTGGTTGTTGATTTTGAGCAGTTCTAAGGTTTAATTAGTTGCTGAGGGTCATTTGTTGTAGGTGTTTGTTTCTATTGAAATCATCTGGGTTTGAATCATTCCTGTATTGCTGGTCGTTGCTGTTGAATCTGTTGTTGCTGTGTTTGGAATAGTTTTTAAGTAAAGCTATTGCTGACTTTCGTCTTCTTCTGTTATAAACTCGCTTCCAGGTCCACACATTTGACCTCACAAGTGATGTACTCTTCCATTGAAATGAAATGAAGTGATGATTCAAGGTTGTGCTCATTGTGAATGTTTATGGATGTAATTAGTTTAGAACTATGTAATGGTCTAATTTCAGTGCACGTGATACGTTAAAACCTGGACTGTTTGACTCAGTATGATTCCTGCTATTTGAACTCGTATATGAATTTTATGGACTGTTAAGTTGGCTAAGTCAATTAGTGATGTTAAATTGATTCAATGTGTTGTTAGTATAGCATAGGATAATGTGAGGTAGCTTCCTTTTGTTAGTAGTGTTTAAAAATTAACCCATGTTTCAGTGTTAACTTCAATTCTATTTTAATCAGGGGAACATGAGATTGGTTTATTTTAACTGCAATAGCAATTAGACTGTTACTACTATCGAATCTCAAGCAAATCACAAGTAAGTGCCTAATTGGTTAAGGGGGCTGGGACGTTTGGATTTGCATCCAGACATAATTCTATGTCCCTGCCTGGGCTCGATCTGGGAGCCGGATTTATCATCTACACCTGAATGTGCCTAATCACACCTAGGCCAACTTTCCTAACAAGTATGCCCAAAGCGTTGGGTCCTAGACATTTTGGACATCATATCCTTGATTCTGAGTTATAAATTGGCAAGGCTTAGTAGCCCGTTTAAATTGATGCAGCTTCAGTTGGGCCACGATCCACGTTTGACTGGATTTTGTTTATGGACTGAAATTTAGTTCACATGCCCTGGGCTTGTCTTTGAGCCCGAAGGCATATCTAAGCCAATGATAAATTAATTAGGACTTTTTCCTTTTATTTTAGAGACAAAATTAAGTAGAGAATTGTAGTTGCTTTTAGGGTGGTCCTTTAAATAAAATATGAGATGAGCCTTGCCAAATATAATGCAAAATTATGGGGCCCTCGGTAAATGTTATACAAAAAATACCTAGATTTCGGGATAGGCCGTTTAGCGAATTTCACGGCCTTCCCCAAAGATGATAACACATTAGTCACTTTAGGCGCGCTTTAATAATATTACATTCTTAAATATGGGTGCACATTTATGTGACCCAAATCCAAATCTCAACGAAGTCGAAATGTGTCAAAAATTGTGGGTGCATTTATGTGACGCGATTCGAGACATGTTTTCACAATGTTGCAATTCTCTTAAAATAATAATCTAAAAGCGGTTCAAAGTTAAAAGCATGTAGGATAAGACATGTATTAAAATCAAATAAATAAGCCAAATATGACAATTGAGCAACCGTACTAGAACCACGGAACCCGGTAATGCCTAACACCTTCTCCCGGGTTAACAGAATTTCTTATTCGGATTTTTGGTTCGTGGATTGTTAACAGAGTCATATTATTCCTCGGTTCGGGATTCAACTGGTGACTTGGGACACCATTAATCTTCCAAGTGGCGACTCTAAAATTTTAATAATAAATCCCATTCCGATTGTCCTTTAATTGGAAAAACTCCTTTACGCCCTTGCGGGTGTAGTGAAAAAGGAGGTGTAACAATGTTCAAAGGCACTTGTTGATCCATAAACTCTTTCCAAAATATCAATAATGAAACGACAGCCCTTGAAGAGTGAATGACATTTTAGTAACTCAATACATGTGTGAAGATCTAAATCTTTGGATACAAGCATTCCCTTGTTTGTTCCAAGGTTGATATCAAACCATATCACTGCTTCAAACTTGTCTCCATCCAATTCAATAACTTCATATATCTGTTTAATAAAATCTTGAAAATGAATTGCCTCAAGTACTAGAACAAGCTTTGTTTGATAATTAAGATACTTATACTCTTCAGTCCATCTACCATTAAAAGCAACTATAATGCATAATATTTCCATCCTGCAAGTCAAGAGAGTGGGAAACTCTGGACGTATTTTATAGAGTAATCCTTGTATAATTAAGAATAGGTACTGTAAATTCATGACCAAGTTAAGGATCAAGTGTCCTTAACTTTTGAACTTGGAATTCAAAGTTAAGGACCAACTTTCCTTAATTTTTTAACTTTGAAATCAAAGTTAAGGATCAGATGTCCTTAACTTTTGAAATTCAAAGTTAAGGACCGGGTAACCTTAACTTTTGAATTTGTAATTCAAAGTTAAGGATCATGTGTCCTTAACTTTTGATCTTGTAATTCAAAGTAAAGGACCAAGTGTCCTCAACTTTTTAACATGGAATTCAAAGTTAAGGACCAAGTATCCTTAACTTTTGAACTTGGAATCAAACTGCAGGACCAAGTGTCCTTAACTTTTGAAATTGAAACTTGAAGTTAAGGATTGTCTGTCCTTAACTTTTGAACATGTAAGTTAAAGTTCAGGAATAAGTGTCCTTAACTTTTCAACTTCAAACTTGAAGTTAAGGACTGCATGTCCTTAACTTTTGAACATGTAAGTAAAAGTTCAGGACCAAATGTCTTTAACTTTTTAACTTGAAACTCAAACTTCAGGATCAAGTGTCCTTAACTTTTCAACTTGAAACTTGAAGTTAAGGATTGCATGTCCTTAACTTTTGAACATGTAAGTCAAAGTTCAGGACCAAGTGTCCTTAACTTTTCAACTTCAAATGCAAACTTCACGATCAAATGTCCTTAACTTTTTCAAAATAATTTAAAAAAATATGATAGCATGTGCTTAATATTCAAAAGAACAGCAAAAAAGTTAAGGACATTGTGGCCTTAACTTTTTCAATTCAATTTGCAAATTTAGGACACTATACAACAAAATATTAGTAACAACGATCCTGATACCAAATCCTTAACATTATTTGCTTAATTTTATAGAATTATCAAAGGACGCGATGTCCTTAACCTTATCAGTCCATAAATTCAAAAAAAAAAAAATCCTAGCATCAAATTTGTAGTAGCGAAATAAAAATCAATAGAAACACACAAAAGGGTAACTTACTGTAAATTTATGTCGATTTTTAGACGAAAAAGTTAAATTCTACAGTTTCAAATCGGAAGAGAAGCTTCTGCAATTCTATAGCGATCACAGTCTCAAATCGGAAGAAAAGCTGCAGCTGAAGTTAGTTACTGCTGCTGCGTGATCGTTAATAAAGTGTAGGTATAAGTTATAGCAGAATGGTATTTTCGTCCAGTCAGGTAAAAAATTATTAAACCAGTGATTAAATACTAAAGACATTTAAAACACTGGTGTTAAACTAAAGACAGGTGCTGTTAGTGGCTATTTGTCCACATCGCCCCTCACGAGACATGGTCCGAGGCCCATATTTTTCATTGTGTGTATCATAGGAGCGCAAAGCCCATTATGACCTTCTTTGCTTCTTTTTTTGACGTAATTTTAGCCTAGATATAATAATATAATAATAATAGTTATAAGAATAATGTTAAATCAAAAATATTTTAATGAAAATTTTGAAGATTGAAGTTAGCGGTAGAGTTGGTATCTTACAAAAGTAGAAGCCTTAATTATCACCTGATCTTCTCTTTCATTTCCCTTCACCGACAAGCCTCTTCCACTATTAAAAGAAATTACTATTAAAATAAATAAATTACTAAGCATGTAATATTATTGGTTTGTGATAACTTCTTTTAAAAATATACTATATTACGTCAGGAAGGGGAGGGGAAAAAGGGAAAGGGATGTTAAAGCTATTAATGGAAGTTGAACTTTCAATCTTACTATCAAAGGCAGGGAGCTAAACCAATTATTGATGGGATTCTAAGTATATATTAAATGCTTAAAAGAGGGTGAATGAAAAATAGAGAGAAATAAAAATTTTAAGTTCCTCTTAAACGAAGGAACATTATATCATATTGGAAGAGAAAAGAGGTTCTTAATAGGTATATAAGCAATTGCTCTTCTTGTAGCTCTTAAAAGAATTGAGAAGAAGGCAAGCCTCGCGCCGTCGCTCACTCGGCTTCGGTCGATTAATTAATTAATTTTTTGGACCAAATTTATTTGTTCATAATAAATATTAACAGAAATATTATTAAATATCCGTTTTAATAACAAAATATTAATCTTAAATCCAAGAATATTAATATTAAAATCCAACCGTTTTCATTTTTTTCGTTTTCTGTTTTGGTAACAGAAAATTAACTACCCTTTTTAATTTTTTCTCTTTATTATTGAGGAAATAGTCATTTATGCTATGGATGAAAACTGAAAGCATGAATATATAAAGAAAAATTCCCTTGTGAAAATGAATACTTATGCAAATTGAGTAATTGACAATGAAGCGTTAATTCCGTCAATTACGTTACTCGTCAGGTTCATCTAGTTTGATAGATGAAACTGGATGGATTTCAATAGGAAAAAAAAAATCTTAAAAAGAATAGAAATTGTAGTCTATTATGGAAATTTGCAATTTGACTTGATTCTGTGTTAGTGGAGCTGGAGAAAAACATGGGGATAGACAAAAAGTCCATCACCTAGTGGAGGCAAAAATCAGAACAGAATATAAACTGAAGCATTTCAGTCAACAGTCAAATGATGACACATTTTAACTGGCATGGTACAACCTGTACTTAATTAGTAGTACCAGGTTTGTAATAGTTTGTCTTTGACTCAGGTCTTGATGAAAATTATGAGACTAATTATACCACCAAAAAAAAAAAAACCATCACCCAAACACAATGGAATAAGTACTAAAAGGGAAAGCTGCGAAAGGCGATGGGTTTCCAACTATAAAACTATGAATTTTTTAGTTACACACTGGATGTAAAAAAAAAATAAAAAAAAAAATCTGTACTATCATCGTTATTACATTTTACATTATCAAAGTATGGAACTTGAACATCAATATTATATTATCTTCATAAAGAGGCCTTGATTTCAAACGTTGGTTTAGAAAGTTTATAAAATTATCCTTTTCCAACTCAACGACCTTTTTTTTGTCTGTAAGGAGAAATTAATTAGTGACCAAAAATCATAATGCAGTGTTAGTAATTTCTAGACATTATTGTTCAATCGGGTCTTCTTCACTTGGTTAATTATGTAAACGAAAAACACTAGAAATAGAACTTCACATACTTTCTTTTCCATAAAACCTCCGAAACGTTTTCGTATCAAAGGTGACGGTATATATTGTATAGGGTCAAATTTGACCCTCAACGTCTCTACGCCGATAGGTACGCCCAATGAGCATATGTCAACTAAATCAAGGGTACGACTTGGAAGTGAGGACAAAGACGACGTCGCTTAAAACTCAGCGTCTTCACTAAGAAGACGTTACTTATTTTTGTACCTTTGTGATTATTCCGAGGAAGGTTTCCTACTATATAAAGGAGAGCTTCACATTGTAAAAGAGGCATCATGGTTATTCTCGAATAATACAACTCTCTGATTCTCTCCTTCTCTCTGTCTATCTCTATCTCTAACAAATACGTTCTCTCGAGTTCATATTATCGTTTCATACTATCAGATCTACAATAACAGCTTCATTTTTCATCTCTAGGTCTTATTATATTTGATTACGATTTACCCTCATTTACTTTTGATTGTTTTTAAGCTTACAAAGTATATTAATAACTTTTGAGCCAAACATATATGTATATGTCTTTATTACCAAAAGAAAAGGTAATAATATGTAGACAACGCATTCTAGTCCAGATCTTGAGTCCATTACTCAAATGGTCACTCAACTATCTCAAATTATCTTTTAGAGTCACTTTTCTTTCGTTTGTAACAACAAAGTCACTGAACTTTACCTATTTCACACAGAAAGTCACTCAACTAGAATTTTCAAATTTTGATTGCCAATACCTAATTTACCCACTAAATTATAAATATTTATCTTCTTTTTATTTTTTAAAAACTTTTTAATATTATAATTTTTTTTTTAATTGATATTATGTACTTACCTATAGAATAAATAAATATTATATATAGATAAGAAATAAAAAGTATTTAAGCATATATAATGTTGTAATAACAAAATAACGAGCATAGTAAAAAAAATTAAAATAATTTGTTAGTAATGATAATCTTAATATTAATAACAAAAATATAAAAAATGATTTACACCATTCAGAATTAAAAAAATAAAGGTTGTAAAATATATATTCCTTGCACACAATATAAAAATAATTATTTAGATAAAGGTATTTTTATAATATAAAATATATTCTTGAAAATTATGCTCAATTATATTATATATATTCTATGCATGGCTTAACATAGCATATTTTACTATATAGATACTCCCCCTGCTTTACGATAACAGAACTTTGTGACGTCGAAAAGTTAGTAGAAATATAATAATATAATTGGGCATAATTTTCAAGAATATATAATGTATATTATAAAAAATCTCTATTTAAATAATTATTTTTATATTGCATGCATGGAATACATATTTTACAACCTTTATTTTCTTTTATTCTGAATTGTGTAAATAAATTTTTGAATTTATGTTGTTAATACTAAAAAGTTTTAAAAAAGTAAAAAGAAGATAAATGTTTATAATTTATAGGGTAAAATAGGTATTTGACAATTCAAAATTTGAAAAATCTAGTTGGGTGACTTTCTGAGTGCAGTAGACATAGTTGAATGACTTATTGTTACAAACGAAAGAAAAATGACTTTAAGAGATAAGTTGGGATAGTCGAGTATTTGACTCTAGAGATCTTTAGTTGCTAAATTTAAAACGCATTGATTTGTCCATGTATTTAGATCTTTCTTAGTTTATAGAATGTTAATCAAACTATATATGCTATGGTTGATGCTCGAGGCATGCTGAATGGTGTCATTCGTTGAACATGGAAATTTATATGTATACATAAATATACGTAGACAATATGTTTTTCAAAAAAAAAACGCATATAAACAGATGTCGAGATAGTCTAGGAAAATAATTACAAAATAAACATCTAATAAGAACAACCACCACCCACCTTACCCCTATCCTGGGGAAGGGATGCTGTTTCCAAATAGACCCGGCATCCTTCCCTCCAAGAACTTCCCACCTTGCTCTTGGGGAGACTCAAACTCACAACCTCAGTGAAAATTGCTTACCGTCAGAACAAACCCTCTTATCTTAAAATAAATATCTAATATTGAAATAAAAACTAAAACCCTAAAGCCCCAAATTCAAAATCTATATATACAAGTCGAATGTTAAGTGTTAACAGGTCGCTCAATACACTCACGCAAAATTACGCTACTGTGATAGGGATGAGATGAGTGGGCTGGTACAATATATGTCATAAGATAAAGTTGAAAACGTGACATAACAAGCTTTATTCTTTTTCTTATTTTTTATAAACAAGCTTTTAGAATGTGGTATGTCTTGTTTGTAGCCTGGAGCAATTGTCAGGTAAAGAAGAATATCCCCACACAAATATTGTATCGACATGAGCATGCTTCCCACTTTTAAATATGTAAAACAATTATTTTAAAAATAAAGAAAATCAATTCACCCTGAAAATTATGTACTTCTTGTCCTTCCCTTTTTTTTAGACAGATCGACGAGTGAAGGCTGATGAATTTTGTAGTTGAGTAGCACGAATTCAAGTAAAGCTGTTAATATGGCTGTCTGAGTTTTAGTAGATGGGAAATAAGTAAAATTCTGTATATTCATTAGATTTTCAGGCAAAGACCTAAATAAGATGAACTACTTCTGATTCCCCACAAAAAGGAAAAATATAGAGAATATATCAGAAAATTTCAAAATCTTAATGGCTAAATCAAATCAAGGTGTCCTTTCGCAACAAATTAAACTGCCTTTTCTTTGTCAAATACTATGCATTTTGGGGTCAAATTCACATAGGAAATCAAGAATGCTAGTATGTGGAAGTTATAAACAAAAATGATGACAAAATAAGCAAGAAAATGGCAATGCCAACTTAATAAAATGATAATCATATTAAAACAACAACGTTTCTCCCTCTCTTCTATACCCAAATATACCCAACCATTTTCCCCTAAAACTACAAGGAGGAAATTTTTTCTAGAAAAATGGAAAAAAAAAATTATCATTGGTTCCTCTTGTACGAAGACTCCAACATTGTAACCCCCACCCAAAACCTAATACACATTCTGAAAAATCGCAATGTCATGCATATATATACATACAGCATAAAATAATTAACATTAAAATAAAAATTCACTCACTGGAACTAGAAATGGTACTCAGGTTCATCAACTTCAGCTTCTTCGTCAACTCTGAAAATTTGTCTTCATTGATAATTAAGAAAACTTGATTTGATGAGATGAAAGGGATCCGAGGTTCCTCTCAGCGCAAAATTATAGATTTCTTTCAACCTTTTGACTGTAAAAATAGCAGGCTGAAAATTTCTTGCAGCTGACATGATCACTCCGATCCAACTCCTCCCATCAATATGAAGTCATGTTGTTCTCTTTTTTCTACAGTCTTGACATTTTAGTAGAAGGGAGAAAAATAAGACAAATAAAATGCTATGCCGCTCGGATCTTGTAAAAATTTCGTCAATGCATCCTTCAAGGATCTGACAACGATATTCTTGGAGGATCCGAACAACATAGCTAAAAAGTACCTACCTAGCTACGAAAGACACAGGTTAACAAAAAGGAGAGGGAGACAAATGTACTTGTCCTAGATGAGAGAAGGGACTGAATTAGACCCCATATTAGAAGGATCAAGCCAAGCACCATTCCAAGAAAGTGAAGGATCAGAGGAATTCATGATTTGTTCATCAATTTGATGATTCTGATGGTTAGAAAGATTATTCCAGTTCAACCTGTTTAGGCCACCACCATCCATTTTCTCTTCTTTCAACATTCTCATCCCATTATTTCCACCTTCAACATTATTAGTATTATTATTCCCTGCCATTTGCAATTCCTCATAAGGAACCAAGCCATGAAAATTGTTACCGTTGGACATGAACTTCTGTTGCTGAAGACTGGATGCTATGAGGGAAGCCATTGTTGAAGTTGAGCTTGAAGTTGACGAAGATCCAAACATGGGGTAGCTCGAAAGAAGTGAACTTGAATTAGTGGTATTAGAATTAGTCATAACATCTTGGATTTGCTTAATGGAATTGAATCCATGCCCATAATTATTCTCACCCATGAGCCCTGAAGAAGAAGAAAACCCTAGCCCAAGACGACGATCCAATCCAGGGATACTGTCTGTTAGAGAATACACTTGTCCCTCATCGGTTGCACTCGAAACCCTAGAATTGAAAAGCCTTGCAAATGGATTGTTACTGAGATCAGAACGATCAGTGTTTAAGCCATAAAATAAAGGATTAAGATGATTTGATGAGGTTGTAGAAGATAGATCAATATTATGAGATCCATGAATATGATGATGATGGCTAGGGTTTGTAGCTGAAATATTGTTATTTAGAGCTGAAGATGAAGTAATAGTTATATCATGGGTAGAAGATGAAGAAGCTGATGGTCTCTTGATTCTCTTGTTTTTCCTACAGCCACCTCCCACTGGAACATTTCTTAAGGTTCCTCCTCTTGTCCAATACCTTTTACAAGCCTTACAAAAGTGCCTTGGTTGAGACAAACTGTAATTATTGTAGTAACAAAACTTAGTATTTGATGAATCACAACGAGGACATTTTAGCGGCGGTTGTTGTTGTTGTTGTTGCTGCTGCTGCTGCTGCTGTGGATCTTGAATTGGTTTCTCCATATCACTACTACCATTTGAGGACATCATCAATGTTTTCTCATCTGACTGATTATTTTGCTACAAAAGAGAGAAATCAAAGAAGAAGAAAAGAAGAAATGGATGAGTGGTAGGTTTAGAGTAAAAATAACAACACAAGTAATAGATATTCTCTTCCAAAAGCTAAAAGACAAAGATGGGGTCATGGGTTTTTTAGTCTAATAATTGAGAAAGAAAAAGGAAAAACCTGTGGCCATTCATTAGTAGTGGAAGAAGGGATGAGTACCATCTTCTCACAGTCTCCTAGCATTTTTTTTTCTTTCTTTGATCTTCTCTTCTAAAAGGAATCGTTTTGAAACAAAGAGTAAGCAGACAAAGATAGGTGGCGACGTGAGTCTTCTTTTGTTGATGGGTCGAACAAATATTTAGAGAAAGAATTAATTAAACAAACAATTGCTAATTTCACGTGAAGGGTTTGGTCTTGAATAAACTTGTCTTTTTTTAAAGAAAAATTTTTTTTTGGAAAGAGAAAGATTAAAATATATGGAAAGACATTCTTAGTCTAAGAAGAGGACAGAGAAGTAAAGCAAGCAGCATATGATAGATGAATCTCGAGAGTTTCAAGAAAGAAAGAAAATATTCTCTAGTATTGAATAAAGTAGAAAGCCAGAAACCCAACATCACTAAGTAATGTAACTATACATTCTTTGTTTAAATTTAGATTGAACACAGACAGATAGTAGTAGTTGTAGTCTTAGCTAGATGGATACGAGGGAATCCCTAGAGCTCAATATCCGAGGCACAAACGCGAGACAGCAAATCCCACTCCACTTTAATTAATTAATTAATTTATTTATTTATTTACTACATTCCTCACGACGCTATAGATTATAAAAGTACGTAGTATCAAATGCAACTACAGCTTAATTAATTAAACTAGTTATACGATACGCGCGCGTTGTATCTTGTCTCAATAAGTATATATTTTAAAAAATCATATAAATACTTTATTAACTAATTACGTTTGAGTTAATTAGAAAATAAATTTTAAAAAAAAAAGTGTGAGTTACTGAAAATAATAATTATTGGCTATATTTAGCAACTCAATAAATAAAGAAATGGTGATAATAGAAGTCATCAATCATCTTAGTCAACATTTTTAACTTAAGATTTATTCATTACTATAATTTCACTAAGTTGTCATTTTTTTTTTTCATCAAGAGCACATAAACTTTCAAAAATTTCAAAGTTTTTTTTTTTGAAATCTTTTTGAGAAATAAATATTCTTAAGTTCATTTTAGAAAGATTTTTTTCCCGCAAATAAAATGTGAATTATTCTATTTCTTTAATACATAAGAATTATTATAAAAATTATAAAACAACTAAAAAAAAAAATTGAGATTTTGGCCAAATAGGCTCATGTTCATTCAAGGTTCACAATTAAGAATACCAAAATAAAAATGTACTTGTTGAATACGTGAATGAAAAATTTAATTATTAATATAAATATGTGAATGCAAATATAACTACTAACATAAACGCGTGAATGTAAAATTCAACTACTATAAAAAGAAATTGCTCAAAGAAGAACTTGAAAGTCCTTAATCTATAGTTGTTGCTCGAACAAGACAAAGTTTTGATGATGAAAACGTAGAATTGTAGCTCTTTTATAGAAATTTTTGATATATAATTTGAAACATGAAAGGACTTGTACAAAATAAAATTATGTATAATATATTGATTTATTAGAAAATAAAGACTCCTAAACCAAAAAGAAAATAAAATTGCACGTTTTTACCTAATATTTTTTGAATAATTAATCTGTCAAAAAATTTAAATTTTAACTAAAAAATTTGTTATAATATTGTTCTTTGAAAGTAAATAAAGTTTTCCTAAGTTAGATGAAAGGCGAAACTTTTAGTTTGAGTTGAATAACAAAAACTTTTCAAGTTTTAGTTGAAAGTATTTGAAATTTTATATAAAAGAAACTGATAAAAAAAAGTTTTAAGTATTTGATTAAATGATTGTTCCTATATAGTTGGAAATTAATTAAATAATTATTTTTAAATATAGAAATATAATCATATGACTATTTTATCTAGTATGAACTCTATTTTAAAGGGGTAAAAAAGGCGAACGATATTTAGCTAAGGGCATTCGTGTTTTTAATATAGTATAGATATAAATAGATATAGATTATGTTATGATAGTGTTATAAGATATACGCTCCTAATTAATAAACAAAGGTGTGTATAGAATGTATTTTGCAACCCTATATGAATATTGTTAGGTATTTGCCATAATTTTCTTAGCATATTTGATTTTCCTATCTCTTGAAGGAAAAGGGCAATATAATTACCTAAATTGGGTTTTCCTTTTTGTAAAAGGAAATTGTAAATTCTTCCATACTTGGCTAGTCTCATTTCTTGTAGGAAAAGGTTTGGACTTCTATAAATTGAGGATCCTTCCTTCTCAATCAGCAACATCCACAATGTAGCCATAGGGGGCTTGAGAATCTTGTTTGGGGGGAGAATTTTACGGGACAAGTGTTAGTGTGTCACTTGTGTTTGCCTCTTCGTGGGGTTGTTCTCTCGATATTTTGTACTCTCTTTTATTATAGTGGATTGCTCATCTCCGCGGTGGACGTAGGTCAGTTGACCGAACCACGTTAAATGTTTGTGTCTCTTTTGGTAGATATCTCTTTTGTTGTTGGATTCATCATCGCTTAAGGTTTGCTTGCTAGCTTCCGCATGACACCTGATTTTCCCGTCCTAACAAGTGGTATCAGAGCGAGGTTCAAGACAGGTTCATCTTGGCGGGTTCAGTCCTAGCTGCAACATATTTGACGATAATCGTGATTTTTGTTTGAGAAATCTGGCCGGAGAGCTACGCACGTTGAGACAAACTTTGTGGCGGAGATTCGGAGATGCAACCTGTTGAAGGCTATGTGAAGAAGGTGGAACAAGTTTATTTTGTCAGAAAATTCAGGTTTGCCATAATTTTCTTACCATATTTGGTTTTCCTATCTCTTGAAGGAAAAGGGCAATATAATTATCTAAATTGGGTTTTTCTTTTTGTAAAAAGAAATTGTAAATTCTTCCATACTTGGCTAGTCCCTTTTCTTGTAGGAAAAGGTTTGGACTTCTATAAATTGAGGATCCTTCCTTCTTATTCAGTAGCATCCACAATGTAGCCATAGGGGGCTTGAGAGTCTTGTTTAGGGGGAGAATTTTACGGGACAAGTGTTAGTGTGTCACTTGTGTTTGCCTCTTCGTGGGGTTGTTCTCTCGATATTTTGTACTCTCTTTTATTATAGTGGATTGCTCATCTCCGCGGTGGACGTAGGTCAGTTGACCGAACCACGTTAAATGTTTGTGTCTCTTTTGATAGATATCTCTTTTGTTGTTGAATTTATCATCACTTAAGATTTGCTTGCTAGCTTCCGCATCATACCTGATTTTCCGGTCCTAACAGAAATGTTACTTCATCCTATATCTAGTGTAGTCTATTACATGATCGGTTGTCATCCAATATCGTGGCATAATGTCATTATTGAACCTGTGTCCACAATGCATCAAAAGAGTACAATGTGTACTTTTCTTTCCTTTAATGTTTTTATTGCAAATTTGTTGACATTACAATTTTGAGTGAGGGGATTTGAAAATATTCTTCAGATAAAATTGACAGGAATTCTAAAACTTTACATACTAATCTACTTCTTAAAAAAGATTGTTTATCTTCGATTTAATTGATATAAAGATTCATCTGATTGGTCTAAACTATAGTTTGTCCCACGAGGAAAAAAAATAATTTTGTTTGAAAATTTAGAGTCTTATTATCTAAATACAGCTAGATTATCAAAAAAATTATGGTAAATTTTATTACTAGAATACACGCAAAAGTTGGATAACAAAAGGATTGTAATATTGCATAGCCAAATATGTAGCTCTGGCAAACTCAATCTAGATTCTAAGTATGGACAAAATAATTTCTGAAGTGTCCCCGCAATTGCACTAGTTTGTGTTGGTGGGTTTGAATGCGATGTGTATACACTCAGTTTTTCTCCTATCTTAAATGGTTTAATTGTGATATTTTGACAAAAAAATTGGGAGGGTTATATACGATAGCTGATCAATGTATGAAGAAGAAAAAAGAAGGAAATTTTGCTGTTTGCAGAAAACTGACCAACTTGTATTAAACAATTACATATCCTAAGATACTGGAAAATTCCAAGAGAAAGGGACAAGAGCCTGCATGTGGATGTCCACATCTCCTTCTCATGAGTCTCTATAGTACATGATATAGAGTTCAGGCCACGCTTTATTCACAAGGATTACTTTTTTTATTTTTCCTTTTTAGGAATTCGGTTTTAATGTCATTATAATTAGTTCCATTAAGTTAAATTCGTGTTGAATATGCTTACAAAGGTGTTAAAGTCTTTCCTACCATGAAATTTGGATTTTTAAAGCTAGAATTCAAAATTTAAAATCTATGATTAAGTATTATTTTATACGGGTAAAATCGGAGGTAACAAGCACCTTGTTTTTCCGGTGGGTACAATGAATAGAGGATTTAACTGTGTATAGTAAAGATCGAAGCTGGGCGATGCCCGTATCAAAGCTCGAATAAAACACCTACCCTGGAGTGAGACCTCAAAAGGCATTGCCAAACGACCACATACGATTAACAAAGGACTATGATATCCGTGCCCAACCGGATATCACGGCGTGAATCTCAGCCCGTGTTAATGGTAGATCAGTGATTAGCGAGAAGAAAGATTTTTACCTTTTTCAGAATTGTACTTAGGGTAAAACTCCCCTACTATATAAAGGGGAAGCTGATTATTCATCACACACGTTAAACACGCATTCCAAGGGATTATATATCTATTTTTCTCTATTTCCAAAGATATTGAAAGTTCTTATTTTGGTTCATAAGTTCTTCATAAGTGCCAAGCTTGGAACCGAAGGCAGATTTCTTATTAAGCTTTTAACCGAGCATGGAAACACCGTTACCATTGGTTTGCTATTTATTACGTCTTTTATTTGCTTAATCTAACATCATCGATCACTTGTATTAAATTAACCCACATATCCTTAAATCGCGTATAAATTCAATTGTCATCCATAAGGATAAACAGTTTGGCGCCCACCTTGGGGCTAAGGATAATAGTGGTAGTTTAATAGAAATTTTCATAACGCACTCTGTTTTACGCTTGTTCTTTGAGATTTTAATTTCAGGTAACTTAAGAATGACAAACTCTCAATCTGCTCACTTGAACATTGATGCTGAATTTGGCCACCATGGCGAGAACAATAATAGAATGCCCAGCAACGAGGCACCCCCGGTTGACCCCAATGAATTGCAGACCCGATCGATGCTAACTCACATGTGGCCATCGTTGCAAACTTGCCTACCAACCCTAAGAACACCATTCGCGGAGAAGCCCAATCAATGGCCTGGGGTACACACGATGGTAAAGGTGATTGGATCAATTTGCACTTAATCTTCAAAATTTTAAAAGCCCAACAGGAAGCAATAGTCAGCTACTGAACCAAAGCCGCTCCCCCAGTAGAGTTGAGCCCGAACCATCCTGGGAAAACACCCGAAGAAATGAACAAACTGCGGAAAGGCCGGGTAAAGTTGAACCGGGGACCAACCCCTAAATAATAAAGATGCTTGAGGAACTGACAAAGCGGGTTGAATCGGGGGGAAAGAAGATCGAAGCCAACGACAAAAAAGTGGAGACCTATAACTCTAGATTTGATCAAATCCTAAGAGCACCCCCGATTTTGAAAGGCCTGGATTCCAAGAAATTTGTCCAATAGCCTTTCCTTTTGAGCGCGACACCAAAACCAATCCAGAAGAAGTTCTTTATGACCGAAATTTCGAAATATAACGGAACCATGGATCCAAATAAATATGTGACCTCCTACATGTATGCCATCAAGGGAAACAACTTAGAAGATGACGAAATCGAGTCGATTTTGCTCAAAAAGTTCGAACAAACCCTCTCGAAAGAAGCTATGATATGGCATCACAACTTACCCTCTAATTCCATTGATTCAAATGCTTTGGTAATTCGTATCTAGGTTTCAAATAGAACGAATGGATTTGCCTTCGGTCACGAATGATTGGGCCGTTCAGGCGTTCACCTAAGGGCTCAACCCTCGAAGCTCTTTGGTTTCACAATAGTTGAAATAGAATTTGATAGAATACTCGGCGGTAACTTGGTAGATGTCCATAATATGTACCAATCAAATATCAGAGTCGAGGACGATAAGCTCGAAGCCACCTCCGGGTCCGTTTATACCGTCGGAACTAACCATAGGTTTGAGAGAGTCATCGATCATAAACCAAGAGCGAATAGAGACTAGTATCAACCGTATAATAGAGACCGATGGGGTACAGGATCTGGGCGTGACCCTACAAGAAACAAAAAAAGGAACGATCAGAGCCACAATAGTTGGGGACACATGAAAAAATAGTTTCGAAAGGCCACTCGGGGATAGGGTGGCACCGAGGTTATCAAAATACAATTTCAGTGTCGATACTGCTGGCATTGTATCTTCCATCGGGCGTATCAAAGATACCAAATATCCTCGACCATTGCCATCCGACCCTACCCAGAGAGACCTAACTTGATATGTAAGTACCATGTCAATCACGGTCATAGAACCGAGTACTATGTATAGTTGAGAGAAGAAGTGACCCGGTTATTCAATAACGGGAATCTCCGGGAATTTATGACTGATGAATCAAAAAATCACTTCAAGAATAGGGACTCTAAGAAATAGATCGAACAAGAGGAACCTCAGCACGTCATCAACATGATTCATCACAAAGGAAAAATGAACCCAAGATTATATCCCGGAAGGGACCATTTCGTTCAACGACGGGGACTCGGAAGGCATTGTGCAACCACATAATGACGTACTGGTAATATCTGTACTTATAAATATATCTCGAGTTAAACATGTATTGATTGATCAAATGCAGCTCGGCTAACATCATTAGATCGAGGATCGTCGAGCAATTAGGTCTACAAGACCAAATAGTGCCTGCAGTTTGGGTTTTAAACAAATTCGACATAGCATACGAAACTACAAAAGGGGAAATAACCCTACCAGTGAACACTGCTGGGACTATTCAATAAATGAAGTTCTATGTGTTCGAATGGGATATGAGATATAACGCCCTATTCGGGAAGCCATGGATTCATAACATGAGGGTGGTGCCCTCGACACTCCATGCGCTAAAGTTCCCCACATCTGGAAGGACCAAGACGATTTACGAAGAACAGCTAGCTGTAAAAGCAATATTCACGGTCGACGAGGTGATCCTGATGTCCGCACTCTCGACATCAAATAACATGGAGCAAGTTAGAAATAAGAAACTAACACCAATCACCGACACTGGCCTCGACTGAACCGGAGAAGCAAGAAGCAGGCGAGGATGATGATTGTGGAGTTCCTAGGTCATTCATTACCCTTGACAATTTCGATGCCACCAAATCAATGGTCGAGGAGCTGGACCAAGTAATATTGATCAAACACCTGCCCGATCAGAAGGTATACCTGGGCAGGGGGTTAACTCCCGAGCTCAGGAAAAAACTCGTTAAATTCCTTATAGCTGATGTAGATTGTTTCGCTTGGTCCAATCTTGACATGACAGGGATCCCGCCAGAAGTAACCACTCATAAGCTAAGCTTGGATCCAAAGTTCCATGCGGTTAAACAGAAGAGGAGGCCTCAGTCTCACGTCAAGCATGAATTCATCAAAGACAAGGTATCCAAACTCCTTAGAACAAGTTCCATTCGGGAAGTTAAGTACCCGAATTGGTTGGCTAGCATAGTAATAATGCCTAAAAAATAAGAATGTTCGTAGATTACAAAGACTTGAAGAAGGCATGCCCCAATGATTCTTTTCCTTTGCCTAATAGGTACGAGATACTAAGCTTTCTTGATGCCTATCCCGAGTACAACCAAATTTGGATGGACCCGGGCAATCAAGAAAAAACTTCTTTTATCACTAAATTTGGAACCTATTGTTATAACGTAATGCCGTTCGGACAAAAAAACATTTTCCACTTATCAACGCCTAGTAAACTGGATGTTCGAAGAACAAATAGGAAAATCAATGGAAGTTTACATTGAAGACATGTTAGTTAAGTCTCGGCAAGTAGAGGACCATTTGAAACTCACAGGAAACCTTCAACATACTGAAGAAATACAATATAAAGCTGAACCTGGAGAAATGTGCATTTGGGGTCGGATCCAGAAAATTCTTCGGGTTCATTGTATACAACTAGGGAATCGAGATTATCCAGATAAAATAAAATCCATTGAAGACATCACCGTAGTGGATAGTGTTAAGGCCATTCAGAGGATAACCGGGCACATGGCCACACTAAGACGATTCATATCGACATCTTCGAAAAAAAGCCATCAATTTTTCTCACTACTTAAGAAGAAGAATAACTTCTCTTGGACCCGGGAGTACTAATAAGCCTTGGGAGAACTCAAACGGTACCTTTCAAATCCACCCCTTCTTCATACTCCGAAGGCAGGTGAATAATTGCTCCTTTATTTGGCGGTATCTAAAGTGGTGGTAAGTGGAGTCCTAGTCCGGGAAGAGTAAGGTACGCAATTTTCTGTTTATTATGTTAGTAGAACCCTGGGCGAGGCCGAAAGAAGGTATCCTCACATAGAGAAAAGCGAGCGCCTTAAGAAAGTTGAAACCTTACTTTAAAAGACACCCCACATGCGCTGTAACTTCTTACCCATTAAGAAACATAATGTATAAACTGGAGCTCTAGGGACAGCCGGCCAAATGGGCAGTAGAAATTAGCGGGTACAACATCAAATATCAACCTCAAACCTCCATCAAATCACAAATTTTAGCAGACTTTGTGGCCAAATTTGGGCCGGTCTTAATACCCGAAGTTGAAAGGTAGTTGTTATTAACCTCAGGGGCTTCTCAGGAATTTGGATCCTCTTTACAGACGGTGCCTCAAACGCAAAGGAGTCCGGACTCGGCATCGTGTTGATGCATCCTACGGGCAATGTAGTTAGGTAATCTCTTTGAACTGTGAAATTGACTAACAATGAAGCCAAGAATGAGGCCACGATTGCAGGTATCGAAATGGCTTAAAGCCTTGGGGCCAAGGTGGCCGAAGCTAAATGTGATTCCCTCTTTGTGGTAAATCAAGTTAATGAGACGTTCAAAGTAAAAGAAGAATGAATGCTAAGGTATTTAGACAAATTGCAAGTGGCACTACATATATTCAAGGAATGGACCCTCCAACATGTGCCTCGAGATCAAAATAGTGAGGCCGATGCCCTGCTAACTTGGGGTCATCGGTTGATGATGACGACTTCAACTCAGGATTGGTTGTGCAGCTCATGAAATCGGTAGTGGAAGAAGGTCAAGCCGAAATAAATTCAATAAGTTTAACTTGGGATTGGAGAACACTTTGTACAGAAGAATATTCGATGGCCCACTAGCCATAATTTGGGACCGGGAGACACCGAATATATATTGAGAGAAGTTCACGCGGGCATCTACGAAAACTATTTGGGGGCAGAATCTTTGGTTCGGAAGATAATCAGCGACGGCTACTACTAGATTTATATAGAGAAAGATGCAAAGGACTTTCTACGAAGGTGTGCTGGCTATCAAAGACACGCACTTATGATCCTTCAGCCTGGGGAGTTACTATATTCGGTCTTATCCCCATGGCATTCATAACGTGGGGAATGGACATCGTCATCCCCCTGCCCTGGGAACCTGGTAAGGCTCAATTCATACTATTTATGACTGACTATTTTTCTAAATGGGTCGAAGCTCAAGCGTTCGAGTTAGTATGAGAAAAGGCATTATCGATTTTATTTTGGACCTCATAATATGTCAGTTTGGGATACCAGGCGAGATCGTGTGTGATAATGGGAAGCAATTCATCGCCAGCAAGATAAGTAAGCTTTTCAAAGACCACAAGATCAAAAAGGTTCTATCCACCCCCTATCACCCTGGTGGGAATGGACAAGCAGAGTCCACAAACAAGACCATACTCCAAATTTTGAAAAAAAGAATGATCGATGCCAAAGGAAAGTGGAAGGAAATTCTGCCGAAGTCTTATGGGCATATCGTATAACTTCAAAATCTAGAACCAGAGGCACCATATTTTCGTTGATCTATGTTGTTGTAGCATTAATACTGGTCGAATTGGGGGAACCAAGCCTCAGGTTCTGATATGCGATCGAGGAATCAAACTGTGAGGCCATGAGTACGAGCATAGAACTGTTGGATGAAAAGAGAGAGGCCGCCACAGTCTGGTTGGCCGCCCAAAAGCAACGGATAGGAAGATACTACAACCGAAGAGCCAATCTCTGACACTTCAAAATCGAGGACTTGGTGCTAAGGAAAGTAACATTGCACACCTGAAACCTGAATAAGGGAAAGTTGGGGCCGAATTAAGAAGGACCATATCGAGTCATTGGAATTACCGGCAAGGGCTCTTAGAAAGTCGATGTGGGAAATAGTGCATAACTACCAAACAACTGGAATATGACGCACTTAAGGCGACCATATTGCTAAGGTACGTTTTCATTTACCTTTTTATAATATTGTGAATCAGACTAACACTTGCAAGCAATGGCGAAAGAAAAGTACGACTATTAGGTATGAAAACACGCATTGTATTCTTTTTCCCTTGAACCGGTTTTTCCACAAATAGGTTATCCGGTAAAGTTTTTAACAAGGCAACAGTGGATAGTGCTAACTTAGATTCAAAGAGTGGTTTTAAATCAGAGTCAATGGTCTCATCAACAGTATCTGAGCCCTCTCAAAGATCGACCTTGAATACTGGAGCCATCATCCTCGGGTTAAACTTCTTAGCAAGGAAAGAAGGGAAATTTGTACTTTAACAGCTTAGGACTGGTGGTTAGGATTTATTGTAAGAGCCAAATGTCAAATAAATCGTGTCCGCATAGGCCACCGTAGCCATAATACATGCTTTTTCTCGCCTTTGATCATGTACTTTACACATAGAAACGAAAAAAAGTTCCCATCTTGTTACTACATATTTTTACCTTTCAAAGCATCACGCCTAAGGGCTATCCCTATTCAGCAACTATTGAGCCAAGCGCTACCATTACCCGAGCCTAAGGGCTATCCCTATTTGGGAAATATCGAGCCCAAGGTCTATTCTCTCTCGTGCACTGTCATCCAAAATAAGTTCAGACATCTCAGGCTATCAAATCGCAGAGGCACAAAACCTACCAGGTAGTGCCCAAACCCAAAAGGGTACAACCATGGTAATAAACGGATCAGAGACGTCCGAAGACAGTAATCAAAATATAAATCCTTCAATAAAAATTCAAAACCAGCCAAAAGTCTAACCTCGGCAAAAAATAATCTAAGAACACTTTAAGAATTCTTGGAAAACTTCCGGTCACTTAGAGCTTTCAAAGCTTCGAGCAGATAAAAAATCGATTCGAGACCAAGCTCTATTTGGACCTTCGAAAATAAACAACTTATCACTACATTAGATTCTATGCTAAGACATTAGAAATATTTGCAAGAATAGAAATCATGAAGAGATGCTAAATAATTGAAATTGCCAAATGCAAAACATTTATATATCCCGGAATATCTTTACATAGGCCCAACAAAAAAGGCCTCAAAATAAACAAAAAAAGTGTACACAAAAACTTAAAAACTCTAAGGTATTCACGCATGATCTTCACCGGAGCCCAATTCATCACCAGAACGATCGGGGCCTTCGGAGTCTTCAGAACCTTCGGGGCCTTCAGAGTCTTCAGAACCCTCGGAGCCCTCTCCACCTTTGGGTTCGGCTAGTTTCTTATCCTCAACCTCAAGTACCCTTCCTTCTCGACCTCGGCAGACAAGTCGAAACCTCGAGCATGAATCTCGTTGAGGATCTCTCAGTTCCAGAGCTAAAGATCGTAGTTCTCGAACGAGCAATCGAAAAGACTCTGGAGCATCTTCGGGATTAGGTATTGTTCCCCCAATGATCGTAGTACCAAGTACTTCCTGGCGAGCTCTAATATGATCTGATTTATAAGTAAGCATCTCTTGTAAAATATGAGCAACCCCAAACCCTTCTAGAGCCCAAACCTCCATTTCTCCTACCCGCTGTCCCCCCTGTTTGGCTCTTCCTCTAAGGGGTTGTTGTTAGAGACAGCCGCCTCACATATTCGGTATTGGTCTTCATGCGGGCCTCAACTGACTGAACATTGGCCGTGTATTGATCTACCGTCTCCTCAACATCGGCAGAGGTTGTCTCCAACTGGGACCTCATTGCTTCGAGCTCTTTTCCAAGGGCATCCCATTCTGTGACGGTCGAGCTCAGCTATGCTCGGAGATCTTCATTTAGCTGAGCCTGTTCATAAGCCTTTTTCTTCACCACCTGAAGTTGAACTTCTACCGAAGAAAGCTTTGCCTGGGAGGTTTCCTTCTCTGAGGCCAGCAGATCCATCTTGTTCTTCAGCCTGTTGGCCATGACTTGTACCTCGTCCATCTCCTTTTGAAGCTGGTCGATCTGGTAGATCTTTTGCTGGGCCTGCGAGGTTTGGTTGTTAGCCACTACGACTAGTTCCTCATTTCTATCTTCGAATACCTTTACCTTTTCAATCAAGTCAGAATGCTCCCGCCTTAGGATCAATGCTTCTTTCTGAGCCCTGTCCAGCTCGGCCTGAAAGGTTCTTAATGACCCCTTCTTGCTGCTCGCTGAGAAGCTTGTACATATCCTTTTTTTGGGCAAGCTACTTAACCTCAAGCTTGAGCTGGTTGACCTAAGCATGGTACTGAAGGAAGCTCTCGTGATGAATTACCAAGGCCTGTAAAAAGGTGAAAAATGTGAGAAATATCAAAACCATAATAAGAGTTCGAAGGAGCATAATCATGCCTTACCCGATTTAGCGCATGCTCCTCATTGAAAAGGCACAACATGTTCACCATATTCATCTTTGCCTGGACCTCCTTGGTCGCCAGGCATCGGAGATAGCTACCTATACCCACAAAGCAGATAAAAACCTGGCATCCTCTAGGATGGTTAGAATAACCAATCTCTTAAGACCGGGGTCCACACTCGAAGTAGGGAACTGGTTGATCAATTTTAAGCTCGAACTTGGCCCGCCAGCTTCCGAGGATGTGTCCTTCTTCGGAACTTCCAGATCGCCTAGCCCGAAGAAATCTTCCAAAGCGGACGAGTTCACACCGTCGAAAAAGGAGTGAACAGGGTCGTCCGCACCGTGGACTCTTTCGTTCAACTTCTCCTTTCTTGCTTGAGCCTCTTCGAGCATGGACTCGGTGTAGAAGGGTGTCCCCAAAATCTCAATTATACTGGGCACTTCCTTTAGAGCGGAGCCGACATCCTGGGGGGTCTCACCCCGGGTATCCAAATCAATATCTTGAGTTTGAGGGGGTCGACCTCACGAATCTCCCCCTCGGATGCCTCCTGCTCCTCGGGAAAGGTCGCCCCATGCCTAACGAAAATGAGCTCATCCTCCAGCTCATCCCTAAGACGGAGGAGAGAGTTAGAGTCCAGCACCCGAGAGCTAGAGCTCTTTTTTAGGCTTGCGGGCCACCCTCTTCTTTGGTTTCTTCACCTCAGAGCCTGTTGCGACCAAAACACTCACGCAAGTGTACGCGATCGACAAGTAATATAGTAGTAAGTAAAGTATCGTTCCCACGAGGAATTGTGATTAACTTCTCGACTGATGTAGACTTAAACAATTATCAA
>MU772797.1:5214-56358 GCA_026770625.1 Nicotiana glauca | reverse complement strand
ATTGTCATTTAAGCTCAAACCTTTGTAAAATGCACTAATTAAAGTGTTGTTACAACGACTAAAATACGAGTTTTTAGCCTATGATCAGAGCCCGGGGAGCCAAATGTTTTTTCTTCTTTTTCTTCTTTTCCTCCACGGCAGCCTCGGGCTACCCCACGATGGAAGGAACAACGGACACGGACACGGACACTTCCTCATCCCCTTCCAAAGGCCTAAGTTTGGTGGTATTAGGAAAACCTACAACAAAGGGAAAGGAAAGTTAGTATGATGAAAGATAGAAACATGGTATTAACTATTCAGAAAGAGGCATTACCATGAGAATGGGCCTCCCATCGGCCCTTTGAGAGTCCGCGCCATGTGCACTCGGTATACGGCATCTGAGTACAGATTCCCTCGATCTAATCCTTTAGCCGGGGGATCGCATTCAGAACCCGGGCGACAGCTGCACAACCAATGCGAATGAGAAGAAAGATAATAAATAAAAATATGGACGCTTAAAGAGAGGTTGTACTTACGAGATGCATTTCACTTCTCAGGGAGTGGCATGAACTCGGGGGGAATCAAGTCTTTTTTCTTCATCCGAATAAAGCGTCTCTGCCAGCCCCGTTCTCAGTGTTCGTCAGTACTCAAAAAAGGGTCCTTGTTAGCCCCGCAAGTAAGCTTGATCAGTTCCCCTCGAAAAAATCAGGGAGTGTAGCATTGAAGTAGATGATCGATCGTGAACAACGAGACTTGGTCTTGTTCACGAAGTAGCTGAGGAGATTCACGATCCTCCGTAATGACGTCATAGGCACACCTCGTACCTCTTGCAAAAATTTAGAACAACCTGGTCTACCGGGTCCAGTGTGAAGGGGTAAGTGTAAATTTATTGCCTTCTTAGTTGCAGTCCTTTCAGACCACGGGAAGGATGTCTTCGGTCATGGAGCAAATTTACCTTGACTTTTCTTCACCTGGGTCCTATTTGTGTGAGGGTTTCTCGACCTTAAAGTCGTCTGGAACTAAGCAATCCCCGGGAATAAACATTTTCAAGGGAGGCTCAGGGTCGGTTCATCGACATCCACCTCAGGAGAAGCCGTTTCGAGCGCAACTACTTTAGGAGCAACCGCCTTGATACCAGCGGCCGATTGAGAAGATGAAGCGGTAGCTTGTTGAGGAATAAATTTAGATGTTTTAGTCATTATTATTCGGAGAAGTTTGAAAACTCAAGAGAAGATTTTGAAAGGTAATGAGTTGAGTAAAATTATTTGGAGAAAATCTGGGTGAAAACCTGAAAATTACTGTGAGATCTTGAATAATAAGGAAGAAGATATTAAAATTTTAAGAAGGTTGATGATATCTTGAGAATTCGAGGGTAGAAGCTTGGTCGAAAAATGAAAAAAGAACAAGGGGTGAAACCTTATATATAAAAAAATTTGCGACGCTTCGCATTCAGAGGTAACAAACCAATGGTTGACACGTTCTCGAAGTTAGAGTGACACGATGTTTCGGCTTCTTCGTCATACGAAAGAAGCAACAAAGAAACATCTATCGTTTCTCGTCGTTTCGGCAGACCTTTCCTCCGAGAAACGAGGGGACTATCTGTATACGGGTAAAATCGGAGATTACGAGCACCCCAATTTCCTGGTGGAGCGAACAAAGAGAGGACTTAACTGCATGTAGTCGAGATCGAAGCCGGGAGCTTCCCTTATCAAAGCTCGAATAAAACACCTAGCCCCCGAGCCATCAAGATCATACCTCCAGACATGATTCGAATAACGAGACCTCGGAAGGCATTGCCAAACGACCACACACGATTAACAAAAGGCCGTAATATCTGTATCCAACCGGATATCTCGACATGAATCTCGGCTCGAATCAGCGGTAGATCAGCGATTAGTGAGAAGAAATATTTTTACCTTTTTTAGAATTGTACTTAGGGTAAAACTTCCCTACTATATAAAAGGGAAGCTGATTATTCATCACACACGGTGTATCACACATTCCAAGGCAATATACATCTAGTTTTCTCTTTTTCCAAAAGATTATTGAAAGTTCTTATTTTGGTTCATAAGTTCTTCATAAGTGCAAAGCTCGGACCCGAAGGCAGGTTTCTTATTAAGCTTTTAACCATGCTCGGACTAACTCTTATCTTTGGTTTGGCTATTTTGTTACGTCTTTTATTTGCTTTATCTAATGTCATCGATTATTTGTATGGAATTAACCCACATATTTTTAATACTGCGTATAAATTCAATTGCTATCTGTTTTTAAGGGTAAACAATTATAAAAATAGTTTTTCCTTTTTCTTCGTTAATTCGAATGGTCAAGATAATTGGATTTTCTTAGGCTTTGCCTCTAGCGACTTATCTTTGACCAATATAAAATCGTCGCTGTAACAAAACAGAATTGTAGGAAATACTTAACAGCCAAATTAAGGCTGAAAATCGTGTTAGCCGTCTGTCCAATAGGATGCAAGAAGACCTCAATTAATTGAAAGCGAAAGTCTTGGTTGGAATGCTTTACTGGCAGGCATTTCTGATGCAAACTCCTCCACTACAGCTACAGTCCGTTTTTATTTCGTATCACATAAGACCTGCGAAAGTCGTAGTTGCAATACATTTTGTTTATCTTATCAAATACTACATCTCGAGATTTGGACATCTCCTATACAATATTTCTTACTATGTACGTATATGTATTAAGTAGAGATTTCAAGTAACGATAAAGTTATTGTATGGGTTAAAATCTGACCATAACGGTCATGCCGACCAACGCTCCGTTCAAACGACGGAACGACCCCCAAAGGACGACCGTGTCAAGTATACATCGAGAGGTCTATGATGATAAATAGAGAGAAAGACCCCCGAAGAAGGGAGGAGGGGGGAGAAAAATAGAATGCTCTCTCCAGCTCTCCAGCTTTCCAGCTTTCCAGTTCTTGAGTTCTCCATCTATCTCTCTTCTGCAATCTCTGATAAATAAAAAGATGAACGAAGCAATCTTCAGCGATGGATGTAATATGTAACATGCTCTTCTCCATCGATTAATGAGAACAATACTGGAAAGTTTCAATAAGATCATCCATCTTCGCCTTTTCTATCTGCTAACTTCTGTCTAGTTCATTGGTCTGGATTTTATTATGTGTGACTAAGATTTACCCCGTCATTTTCTTTGATTGATTTATTCAAAAAGGTTATAATATCTTTTGAGTCAAACAATTTGGCGTCGTCTATGGGGATTTCATAGAAAAATTTCCAAATCTCTTACCAAAGACAAAGTACACGATTACCCCTCAAGAAGAGCGCTAAAACAAAGCCCTGTCCAAGCGTAAGAAAGGCGCAGCCTAGAAAGGGGAAGAAAGTTGAATACAACTACCAGATGTAGGAACGACTCCATCAACCATCGAAAGGACAAACAAAACAGGCTACACTATAAACTTACTCTGATTCGCCGATCTATCAGATGGGTGTAAGGAAGGTATCGTTTTAACTTGCTTTCTGCTATCTACTAAAGCAAGGACACAAATGTCGCGCGGGAGGGCGAGCAACAAAACACTTTGATTGGAAAATGGAAAACTACCACACGACAACCGGAACATCGCCCGCTAACGGTATCTCCGGATCAAAAGGTAGGAGTCAGGCAAGGAAACTTCTATGAATGCACCAAACAAACATAGCAAAATGGCAACATTTCGTACTCTCCAGTGTTACACCTTCTGATGCGAACAATATCTAGCTAACTGGGACTCTCCCAAAGGATGCTGGATTCTCCAAAAAATTGGGACTGATGCGAGTTAACATTTCGATAAGTCGAAATAACACCCTTTAAGGCCAAAGGGCCTTTGCCAAAAATAAGTGTTCAACCTCGATCGAATGACGACGGATTAACATTTCCATAAGTCGAAATAACACCCTTTAAGGCCAAGGGTCTTCGCTAAAAAGAAGTGTTCGACCTCGATCGAATGACGATGGGTTAACATTTCGATAAGTAAAAATAAAACCCTTTAAGGCCAAGGGTCTTGCCAAAAAGAAGTGTTCGACCTCGATCGAACGACGACGGGTTAACATTTCAATAAGTCGAAATAACACCCTTTAAGGCCAAGGGCCTTCGCCAAAAAGAAGTGTTCGACTTCAATCGAACGAAGACGGGTTAACCTTTATATAAGTCAAAATAAAACCCTTTATGGCCAAGGGCCTTCGCCAAAAAGAAGTGTTCGACCTCGATCGAACGACGACGGGTTAACATTTCGATAAGTCGAAATAACACCCTTTACGGCCAAGGGCCTTCGCCAAAAAGAAGTGTTTGACCTCGATCGAACTATGACAAGTTAACATTTCGATAAGTCAAAATAACACGCTTTAAGGCCAAGGGCCTTCGCCAAAAAGAAGTGTTCAACCTCGATCGAACGACGAGGGATTGACATTTCGATTCGAAATAACACCCTTTAAGGCCAAGGGCCTTCGCCAAAAAGAAGTTTTTGACCTCGATCGAACGACAATAGGTTAACATTTAGATAAGTTGAAATAACACCCTTTACGGCCAAAGGGCCTTCGCCAAAAAGAAGTTTTTGACCTCGATCGAACGACAATAGGTTAACATTTAGATAAGTTGAAATAACACCCTTTATGGCCAAAGGGCCTTCGCCAAAAATAAGTGTTCGACCTTGATCGAACGACGATGGGTTAACACTTCGATAAATCAAAATAACACCATTTAAGTCCAATGGCCTTCACCAAAAAGAAGTGTTCGACCTCGATCAAACAACGACGGGTTAACAGTTTGATAAGTCAAAATGACACCCTTTAAGGCCAAGGGCCTTCGCCAAAAAAAGTGATCGACCTTGATTGGACGACGACGGGTTAACATTTTGATAAGTCAAAATAATACCCTTTAAGGCCAAGGGCCTTCGCCAAAAAGAAGCGTTTGACCTCGATCGAAAGACAATGGGTTAACATTTCGATAAGTCGAAATAACACCCTTTAAGGCCAAGGGCCTTCAACAAAAAGAAGTGTTCGGCCTCGATCGAACAACGACGGGTTAATATTTTGATAAGTCAAAATAACATCCTCTAAGACCAAAGGCCTTCGCCAAAAAGAAGAGCTCGACCTCGATCGAACGACGACGAGTTACCATTTCGATAAGTCAAAATAACATCCTTTAAGTCCATAAGTAGTCACCAAAGAGAAAATTCGAAATATTCCTAAGGCCAAGGGCCATAGGAAGGTATAAAAAGACCGGGAGTCGCCGTGCGGGAATCTATCCACGCCAAAATCACGCAAAACGAAAGCAAAGGTAAAGTATAAGATATATAACAGCGAAAAATTCTTCTTTATACAAACTCCCCGTGCAAATGGTCGCGGATTACATGAGGCCAAGTCAACATTATAAAAAAACAAAACAACAAGAGAAAAGAAGAAGAAAAGAACAACGACAGCCGATAACGAATATAAAACAAGGAAGAAATCAACAAACAAAAAATAGATCAAGATCATTATCTCTCTACTCGGCATCATCATCACCACCCTCTCCTCCATCATCTCCAAGAAATTCTCCTTCGGCGCCCGCGCCCCCATCGGCTTCTGGCATCGCCGCATCATATCCGCAATTGACACGAGCCTCCCGTGCCCGCTCCTGCGCCTCTACATATGCAGCCTCAGTCATATTACCCACCTCCCATAAACTCTTGTATTTATCTCGCTGGGCTTCAGCGTAAACCTAAAGCTCATGCAAGTGGTGGGGAACTGAGATGGAGGAAGATTCAATTTGAGCCAACAGTCGCTCATTTTTTGCCTCCAAAGCTTTGACCCGATCTCCCAGAACCGATACCTCCCGATCGATTTCGCTAATGCGCTCCTCGAGGCTCACCTTCATAAGTGTGGCAGTCGCCTTTTCTTATTCTTGCTCGGACTGGAGGACGCAGACAGTGTTCTCCAGGGCTGTCGCCCTCGCCAAAGTTGCGGACCAAGCCCTCTCAATGCTCTCCAACCCAGTAACCTTGTTTTCCAGCTCGGCCAATTTCCCCATCCACTCCGCGCTCAACGCGTCGACCTTGATCGAAATCTGATCCATCTCCAAATGCATTAACCTCAATTTCTCCTAAAGATGCTCACACTCTGCGACGACCCCTTTCCCACCTCGAGCTCTTCGTCCTTTACACGAGCTTGCATTTGTTCCTTGTCCCTCTTCTCCAACTCCTCGCCAAGAAACCGGTCACTGGGGTTTGCTTTCAGTCGCTCATCCATCTTGCGACACTTGTTGCGGTAGCAACGATACTTCTCCGGTATCTTCAAGAAAATCTTGGCCCGAATGTTGGCACTGCGAATGTTGTCCACCTCCACCATATACGTCTGAAAAATGAAAAGACAGGTTAGAATCCTATCACCAAGAAAGACGATGGAAAATATTAAAAAAAAGAAGGTGTAACATACCCTTAAGCCCATGTGGCCACCTCATCCATCAAGTCAGCATCGGGAACTATCCTAAGGGCCGAATTATCGGCTGCATACACAGAATGTCAAACTGCGGCACTAGATCCTCCGTGTCCCTAAGGAGATTGACATCCGAAGGGATCTAAAAAATATGGGCAGGGCCTCCCACATGAACCACCGAGTGGGTAATGCCCTCCTCAAACATCCTGACATCACCAGGGTTGAGGTCCGACTCGGATTCGTAACCGTTGACCACCACGCTCTTTCCTCGTTCAACAGTTGAAGAAGTAGAGCGACCAACCGACGAGGCAAGGGTACGTCCGAAACTACAACGGTGGCCCCAGAAATCTAACCCTCCGCCTCGATAGGTTTCTGATTACCGACAACGGTTGGAATCTCCGATTGAGCAAAGGCAATGGCTGGCTCCGTCCCTACAGGGGGAAGTCACATCAACCCCCACTCCAGATCTCGTCGAAGGAGAGTCATCTAGAAGAATCACTATTGGGGGCGCTGTCTCGAACTCCAGTTGCCATCTTTTGGATGGCCTTTATTCTTCCTCGGTAGGCAGAGATTCACCCGTCGGGCAAGCAACAAGAGTCGGAACTTCAGCCTGAGAAGCAGCCTCCGCAGGGGTAACCACGGCCGCAGACTCAACTAAAATATCCCTCGATAAAGGTCGGGCGATGGGTACTGTGATAGGGTGAGTAGATGAAGCTGGTTGCCGGAAAGCTAACTGAGGAATCCTTACTCTCTGCACCCTCCCTGACACCGATGAGTAGCACGTGAGGAATTAAACACAAAGAGGGGAAGGAGAAAAATGGCGAACAGAAACGACATCTTACCAGAAAGAGGCATGCGCCCATACTTGTCATAGAATGCAGCCCACGTGTGGATCCCTGCCATATAAGGAAGAACAGCACTCACCCACTCACAGATACTTTCGACAGGTGGAGGAGGCAATCTCGTGGCTGTGAATTTATCAAAGATTTAGTATTACGACAAGAAGCGGTCGTGCATCCCTTAAACCAAAAATAAAACAACATATAAACTTACGCAAAGTTCCATTTCTCAAGGAACCTCGTTGGATCCGCCACGAGGTGCTCGGTCTGCATGTAAAAGTAATTCTCATAGAAATGACGGTTAGCCTTGTCGTCCATCTTCACCACCAGGCTCTTCGACCCCCGAGGGCTTATGTGGATCATCATACCACGAATATGCTGAGGGGCGAAGATGTTGAGCATATGCCCCAAAGTGACCTCACAGCCGACGAGCTCCGCGAACTTGAGCAACATCAGAAACATTTTGTACAGGTATGGCGACAGTTGGGCAGGGCATACCTCATAAAAACGATAGAAGTCCACCACTAGGAGAGGGAGAGGAAGAGTGTACCCAATAAGGAAGAGGTACACGTAGTACCCAGGACGGTCAAAATGGATGATATCGTCCCCTACCGCCGGCCGCATTTCGACATAACCGGGAATTACCCATCGAGTTTTCAAATCTACAATATCCTCCTCATTTATCACTGAGGGGACAAGTTTCGGCTCTTCCCCGGCACGACTACTGAAATCAGTCCATGCTCTTCCAGGGCGAGACAGGATCTCGGCTATTGATGGAACCTCATCATCCTCCACCAGTTCTGCCCCTCCGGTGGCAGGAGTATCGTTTTCCAGCGCCGGAATTGGGATGGGGAGATTAGGTCGAGAAGAACTACCAACCAGTATGCCAAATTGACAAAGAAAAAAGGCTATGAAAGAGAGGAACGGAAGTTTTGGACTCACACGAGATAAGTAAAGTTTAAAGTATCAAGAAGAAAGTATACTTGCATGATTTCTTTCAAACAAAAAGCAAAGGAATGTGCCGATCAAATGATGTATTCCTTCAATTTATAAGAGACATTAGTTTCCTGAGCACGAACCCAAGAGTCTCAAATCAAACTCGGCGGCACGAGAAACATTTCGATTCACTGGGAACGTGTGTCATAATGGCAGCAACCATGAAATAACGATTCAGCTCAAAGATGTTTCGGTTCCAAAACCATCGCAACGGTCCAGGAATATTGAAAGAGCACCGCCATCTAGTCTAAATATAAGGGGCATAGCTAAGTAGAAAGTGGTCAGATTTTTCTTGGGTTGATAACGATCATGATCCGTCTGCTGAGCCCAACAGGGGATGACCCCGACAGACAAAGGGACTAACTGTATTGGTCAAAACCTGACAACAACGGTCAGGCTGACCAACGCCCCGTTCAAACGACGAAACGAGAAGGAACGACCCCCAAAGGACGACTGAGGCAGGCGAAGCATGGAAAAGTATCGAGTCAAGTATACATCGAGAGGTCTATGACTATAAATAGAGAAAAAGACCGTTGAAGAAGGGAGGAGGGGAGAGAAAAATAGAATTCTCTCTCTAGTTCTCCAGTTCTCCATCTATCTCTCTTCTGTAATCTCTGACAAATAAAATGATGAACGAGGCAATCTTCAGCGATGGATGTAATATGTAACATGTTCTTCTCCATCGATTATTGAGAACAATACTGGAAAGTTTCAATAAGATCATCCATCTTCACCTTTTCTATTGCTACTCTTCCATCTAGTTCATTGTTCTGGATTTCATTATGTTTGACTAAGATTTACTCCATCATTTTCTTTGATTGATTTATTCAAAAAGGTTATAATATCTTTTTAGTTAAACAATTATTTCTGTTTAATTTATAAATTATGGGTTCGAGCTGTGGGATCATTTATTAATGATAGCATCAGGGTACCCTGATGCTGCCTACATTACACACCCCTTGGAATCACTGCAACAAATATGGGATACGACACATTTTATAAATATCGCCATAAGTCACTTACATGTTACAAAATTATTTACTGAAATTTATTTTACATTTATATTAAATATCAAAAATTTCAATACCGTTAATTTTATGACATTTAAACTAATGTTGGCAAATAACTAGCAACATTAAATACGATATTTTCAAATGTCATGAACGGAGAATATTTTAAGTACCAAGTTGCCTTCTATATATATATATATATATATATATATATATATATATATATATATATATATATATATATATATATATATATATATCCATATGTAGTGGTAAAATAGTTTTTAAAAAAAATAATTATTCGCTCATATTAATTATCTATCAAAAATGGAGTAATGAATTTTTTTAAAATGGATCAAATATGGATACGAACCATATTATCCACTTAGAAAATGGATAACTAATGAATTTAACTTTTATATTTGTAAAACTTCAAATTGGGGATTACTCAAGTTTGGGAGATTCGAAATTCTCCTAAAAGTGATCATATTCAAGAAGCCATGGATATATATTATCAACAGATTAATTCATATTTTATCCGTATTAAATATGAGTTGAGTCGGATAATTTTTCCATTTTACAATACCCATATCCGACCTGATCCACCGTTTGGCAACTCTATCCATATGTATAAAACCGTTAATTATGTCGATCAGTCTTGATATAAACTCCTATTTCTTGTACATATCAAGTTTTCTTCTTCTTTTTTTCACTCTTTTATAAGTATTTGATTTTCTCCTAATATTTTGGGTAGGTGCGAGAAGAAGGCAAAATGCACTAAAACCATGTGGTGGCAGCTAAGCTAATATAGGGAATTTAAAAGGAAAGGAAATGGTTAAGGGGAACAAACAGATTTTGTAGTGTCCCAAGGGATTTTCTCATTCTCCAAACATCCCATCATTACAATTCACTACTACTATTCACTCTCTTCTCTAGATTTGGATCTTATTCTCATTTTTAATAGTATTACAGTTATCAGACGGCTTTTTACCCCATCCTCATCGGGTTTCGTCGTTCAAAAAGCAAAATAAAATAAAATAATAGATTATTTAATTTCAAGTTCTTACCCGTCATATAGTAAATCCTACTTATAATATTTGACAATGGACCACCATTTGCGATCTTTAATAAACCCAAGTTGTAATGAATTAATCATTTTTCAATTGGTAACAACTAATGGGTTTTTCGTTGTTATGCATATCACTTAACTGACTATAGATAAAAGAATATCAGTATTTTTTCATGTAAAAATAAATAGTAAAACTCGTAATCGTACCTTTTTAAATGATATATTACATTAATTGTCACAATTTTTGTTAAAAATGCAAAATAGAAACTACTTAACCGACAACACAAAAACTTTTGAATATATTACTAGTATTTGTATGATCCCACATCTATAATTTCAGTTGTGACAATATATGTATGTATAATCGCGGCAGTTTCTTAGATGAAACTATTAAAATTGACCTAAAGTCAAGACCAATACGATAGACACATAAAATTTGGATTTTATAATCATTAGTTGTTGAGAATGCATGGATTATTATGTTAATGACCGAGGATTTATCATATATCATTGTCGGGTCATATAACAAATGAAAATGCCCTAAATAAACGACAAATTTTAAGAGTACAATAAACATAAAACGAAGAACAAAAGAGACTGTAGCATTAGTCAAATCAACTGTGGAAGTACATCAATATAATAAGTGTAAGATTGGGTTCATAAATTTATAAAAAAACTCATACACAAAATAAAACTTCTCATGAGTGGTTAAACCCTTGGCTCTTATTTATAGGTCTTAGGTTGGAATTCTAAAAATGTATTAAGTATATCAAAAGGAAGCGTTTTACTGTTTTTATAGTCACACTCGACATGAATTCAAAATCTATATAAGATTGGATTTGTGAATTTTGAATATGGAATGCATAAAGTGAAATTAAAGAAGTGTATACTTAACAAACCTCTCCACCAACGAGTACTGCCAAAGGGACAAGAGATTCCAAAATAGAGAGTATGAAAGAAACCCAACGCGCACGTTAAAGGGGAGTCTCGTTTATTGTAGGGCCAAAGGTACTGATTGAGGAAGAAGAAGACTGAAGACTCAGCCACTTACGAAATTAAAGTTGATTAAACAATACCAAGAAAGGTTACGGTTCAGTGATAAATATTTCTTTATGCTTAACGAGAAGTTTTATGTTCGAGCCTTAAGTATAAAGATACCTCCGTAAGTTTTCTCGACACGTATTCGAATTTAGTCGAATCACAATCCAAATACCTCACATCGAGAGAAAACCAAAATAAGTTGCTTGAACAATATTGGAGAAAAAAATGTAGACAAAGGAAAATTTGTTGGGGGACCAAAAGAATCAAATTAAAGCCATAACTGTATCAATCAAAGGGGCTGGATCTCATTGCACTCCTAACAATGTGCAGACAAAGATTTCTACCCAACTTGTTTTGTGTGTGCGTGTTCTTCAAATACCTATGTTGAGTTTTGTTTTAATATGGAAAGGTATTAGAAAGATGGTGAATGGAAAAGGGAGGAAAAATAAAATTTTTGAGTAAAATTTTAAATTTTTTCCTTTCCTTTTAATGAGACACTATTCCTCATTGATAGAGGAAAAAAAATTTGGTGGGTCTATATAAAAATGCATTTCATGTAGCTCTTAAAGAGTTAGGAAGAAGGCAAGCCTCGCGCCATCGTTGTCGTCGCTCGCTCGGCTTCGGCTTCGGCTTCGGCTTAGGATTTGGTCAAATGATCGATTAATTGATTAATTTTTGGACAAAATTCATTTGTTAATAGTGAATATTACCGTAATACTATCCGTGTTTGTAACGGATATGTTCCAATCAGTGAATTTGTTCCAGCAGCCTAGTGCATCTCACCATGATTAATTGCTTGTTCCATAATAGCAAGTGGTTGCTCCATTAATCAGCAGCCTGGTGCTCCATCCACCATGGCCAAGTGCTCCACTAAATGAGTGGCAGCGGGTCCGTTTTTAGCAGCTAACTGCACAGTAAATTGATGGTGCAAACAGCTTGTTGAAGACACACAGACAGAAAATGAAAAACGAGTAATCTGATTTCCTCTTCAGTTGAACTCAACATTGGCTATACATTGCATTCCTTCCTCTCAGAATTTTCATTCGACGCCTGAGTTCTCCTCCCTTATTCTACATTATTTTTAACTACAAACAAAGTATCCGTAAGTGTGATTTGCTGCCAAACTTTGTGTTCGCTGAAACACTGGACTTTGAAGTACCGCTGCACCAGTGTGTAATTCGTTCTATCCTGGGAGGAAATAATCCATAACCTTGGGTACTAGAAGGGGATTAAATTCCTTAAGGAAACACTGTGAATTCAGTGGGCTCGAATTAATTACTGTTTTATTTATATTTACTTTTATACGCTAACGTTCTAATTTTTAAAATTATTATTTACAAATACAGAGATTTAACAAGCTTAAGGAATTTAATAATTTTATTTTTGTATTTGTGTTATTCTTATTATTCTGGAAACTAAAACCTTTGTGGTTTTGTGTACTCCCGTTTGGAGAGTAAAACCTTCGTGGCATTTTGTTGGAGATTAAAATCTACGTGATTTTTCACTCCAGTTTTAAACGTTTGTTTGTGTCATTTCTTACAGAAAAATGGCGAATGACAACGAAAATCAAGTTGTTCCGATGGTGACTGTCAATGAATCGACAAGCCGAACACCGGCGTTGGCATCGGCAGAGAAACCCGAAAAATTTTTCGGGATTGATTTCAAGCGCTGGACGCAGAAGATGTTCTTCTACTTGACTATGTTATGTCTCCAAAAATTTATCAAGGAAGATGTTCTTGATCTGCCAGATGAAACTCCAGAGAATGAAAGCTTTCTCGTGATGGAGGCGTGGAAGCATTATGACTTTTTGTGCAAAAGTTATATTCTTAGCGGACTGGATGATAATCTGTATAATGTATACAGTGGCGTGGAGACGTTAAAAGAATTGTGGAATGCGCTTGAAAAGAAATACAAAACTGAAGATGCCAGGATGAAGAAATTCGTCGCTGCAAAATTTTTGGACTACAAAATGGTAGATAACAAGTCTGTTATTACCCAAGTCCAGGAATTGCAAGTGATTATTCATGATATACTTGCTGAAGGTATATTTCGAATGAATATTGATGTTGAAAGTAAAACTTTTAGTATTTTTACTAACGAAATTTTCATTGAAGGTCTTGTCATTACTGAAGCATTCCAAGTAACAGCAATAATTGAGAAGTTGCCTCCATTGTGGAAGGACTTCAAAAATTATTTGAAACACAAATGAAAGGAGATATTCCTTGAAGATATCATTGTTCGGTTGAGAATCAAAGAGGACAATAAAGCTGCTGAAAGGAGAGCCCATGGAAATTCAACAATAATGAGAACAAATATTGTTAAATATAACAAAAAGAGAAAGAATGCTTCTGGTCCGAAATACAACCCAAGTAAGAAGTGGTTCAGTGAACTGCTACAACTGTGGGAAAATCGAACACAAATCTACGGAGTTTCGTGCTCGTAAGAAAGACAAGAAAATTGGTCAAGCAAATATGGTATAAAAGCATGACGATGTTGATGAATTGTGTGCCATGCTTTCTGAATGCAACTTGGTAGGCAATCTTAAGGAGTAGTGGATTGATTCAAGTGCCATCCGCCATGTTTGGGCTGTAAGGGAAGCATTTTCTACATATGCTTCTGCTGGACCCGAAGAGATGATTTCTATGGGAAATGCTGCTACAACAAAAATTGAAGGATATGGAAAGATATTTCTCAAGATGCCTTCTGGCAAGGTCATGACTTTGAACAACATCTTCATGTTCTCGAGATTAGGAAGAATTTAGTCTCTGCTGGACTTCTTGTTAAGCACGGTTTTAAGTGCGTTTTGTGTCTGAAAATGTTGTAATAAATAAGAATGAAATGTTTGTAGGAAAATGTTAGACGAGATGAAGGGCCCTGATTGCTTTGAATGAAACGACGTCGTTTGGCTTAAAACGACAAGCTGGACCGGACTGGGTGGGTGTTAGACCTGGGAAGCGTGGGTTTAAAGGGAAATTGGGCCACTAGAAATGGTTTTGTCCCAATTTGGAAACAAACAAAGCTTTTCTTTCATTTTCCTTTTTCTTAATTCCTTCTTTTTCTTCTTCTTCTTCTTTAAAAAAAAATTAAAAATCCTAAATTATCTAAAAATATGTAATTAAACTAATTAACTATTATAAAAATTGTAAACATCACTTAATTCTAAATTAAAATAGGAAAATTAATAAACTAAAATTAAAAGACAAAAATGTAAAAATGAGCAATTTTTGTGATTTTCAAATTTTTATAAAGCAAATAATTACTGATTAATTCTAAAAAATATAAAAATAAATTCTAAATGTAGTGCATGATATTTTGATATTTTTTTCATAATTTAAATAAAAATTAAACATGCACAAAAAATACAAATAATTAAGAAAATTCTATAAAAATTCCTAAAATGGAAAATAATTAATAGAAAATCTATTTTCTTGGGATTTTATAGGAGTATTTCATATAGGGCAAAAATTACATGTTCACAATATGCAAAATAAATTTTTTATTTGCCCTCTAGCTAAATAATCTAGACTGAGTTTTCCTGATAATGAATAGGCTATTTGAGTTAGTTCACATGGATGTATGAGGACATATAAAAAGAGTACTCATAGGAAACATTATTTTCTTGTAGTTGTAGATGACTTCTCCAGGGCTACTTGGATTTTCTTAATGCACTTAAAAAAAAATAGTTTGACACTTCTGTTAAAGTGTTGAGAACTGATAATGGAAAGGAGTTTTTGATTAAACAATGGAATGAATTCTTATTATCACAAGGTGTCTTCATCAAAGTAGCTTTGTATATACACCTCAGCAGAATGGGGTAGCTGAAAGAAAATACTGACATATATTGATTACTACTAGGGCATTGAAATTCCAAAGCCATGTACCAGATATCTTTTGGGGGGAGTGTGTGCAAAATATTGTCTGCATATAAATAGATTGCCTAATAGGATCTTAAAATGGAAAGAGTCCTTATGCAATGTTGTATGGTACAGAGCCTTCAATAGCTCACCTAAGAGTATTTGAGTGCTTATGTGTAACGACCCGATCGGTCGTTTAGAGATTTTGCACTTTGCTCATCATTTTTCGGGCATGAATTGCCCCGTGTCATGTATTATGAATTATGTAAATTATTGGTTTTGGCTTTCAGGGTAATCAGAATGAATTTGAAAAAACAGTTCTCACTTTGAAGCTTGAAATTTGAAAGGTTTGACCAAGATTTGACTTATTTGTATATGATCTCGGATCAGCATTTTTATGATTTGGTTAGCTCCGTTAGGTGATTTGGGACTTGGGAGCGTGATCGGAATGCATTTTGGAAGTTCCTGGAAGGTTTAGGCTTGAATTGGCGAAATTGAGATTTCGACATTTTCCGGTTGATAGGTGAGATTTTGAAATAGAGGTCAGAATGGAATTTTGAAAGTTGCAGTAGATTCATTGTGGCATTTTGGATGTGTGTACAAAATTTCAGGTCTTTCGGACATGGTTTGGTTGGGTTTTTGATCAAAAGCGAAATTTGGAAGGTTTTGGCAAGTTAGGGTTGAATCCGATGTGTTTTGGTTAATTCGAAGTTATTTGAAGTGTTTTGAAGATTGATACAAGTTTGAATAAGGTTATGAGGTATGTTTGTGTTGTTAGTTGAGGTACCAGGGGTCCTAGGATGATTTCGGATGGTTGAAGAAGCTGAAGATTTTCTGCTTCTGGTATTTCCGCACCTGTGGATTGGGGACCGCAGGTGCGATGCCACATATGTGGAGCATTGATCGTAGAAGCGAAAGCTGGTGAGGTTGAAAGGAACCGCACAAGCGGTTGTGGGACCGCATCTGCAAAGGCGCATGTGCGGCTATTTCCCCGCAGATGCGGTTTGGGCAGTTTAAGAGAATAACTGCAGAAGCGGCGAAAATTCCTAGGTCAGAATGCATATATTTCACCCTTCGCGATTTTGAGAAGGTTTTCACCATGTTTCATCAGGGAGAAAGCTTTGGAGAGCTAATTGAAGAGGGAATTCATGAGGATTTCGTGGAGGTAAGATTATTTGGACCCTAAACTTGTTTCTATGATGAATTTTAACATTTGTAAGCTTGAAATCCATGGAAAATCAAAAGCAAAAATGGGTAACTAGGGCTTGAGATTAAGAGACCTTTGAGTGGGGATTTGATGGGCCATTTGATGTCCGATTTTGATGTCCTTAATATGTATAGACTCGTGTGAGGATGAGGAATCCATTGATGTTAATTTTATAGGATTCCGAGATGTGGGCCCGGGGGGTCTGGTCAAAGCAATTTCGGGATTTCAAAGTAAACTAGATATTTTTGAGTGAGCTTCGTTCCCTTTGCATATTTTAATGATTATGTACTGATTATGGCTAGATTGGAGCATCCGGAGGTCGATTCGTGCGATCAAGGCATCACGGGCTAGAGTTTGGATAGGATCGAGGTGAGTAATGATTGTAAATATTATCTTGAGGGTTTGAAACCCCGGATTGCACATCGTAGTGCTATATTGAGGTGGGGCACATGCTTGATGACGAGCGTAGGGTCTTGCACTATTGGGGTTGTGACTTGGTCCATCATGATTGATGATTTTACCGCGTATTTGAATGAAAACCATTTGATATCATCATTATTTTGCTTGAATTTCATATTTGGGCTTCGTGCTAACTATTTGAACCTTTCGAGGATTTTTATTGATATTTTTTCACAGTTTTAATTTTATACTTGAACTCAGTCATGATATTTTTTACTATTTTCATACTCAGCCATGTTTACCTAGTTTTAATACTTAAATGATGTTTGCGCTGAGAAATACTATTTTACTATTGCCCGAGTGGCTTGTGAGAATTTTTGACTGAGTAAGGCCGAGGGCTTATGTTGTAAGGAAACACTGATACAAATTTGAGGCCGGGGGCCTGAGATATGTATGCCACGAGGTGGCTTGATTGATATGAGGCCAAGAGCCTAGTTTTGATGCCACGAGATGGCTTTCTATTGCGCTTGGGCCGTAAGGGGCCCCTCCAGGAGTCTGCACACCCCAGTAAGCGCGGGTACCCATTATGATGTGAGATATACCCCGAAGGGCTGGTATTGTTCTATGTGTTTGCCCGAGGTACTGGTACTGTTCTATGTGATTTCTCGAGAGGTTGGTATTATTCTGAGATATTGCCCGAGGGGCTGAGTTGTTGACATTGTGCCCGAGGGGCGAACCTTTATGTGTTTATCTTTCATATTTACCTGTCATCTACCTATTTAATTGTGTATTGTGCCCGAGGGGAGCATTTTCTTTGCCTACATGCACATAACTATTGAAAAAGTCATGTTTTTAAGAGATTTCACAGATTCATTGCTTTTTTTAAATGGTTTTACACTGCTTCTATACAGCATGTTGATATACTTTACATGATTTCGTACTGCTCAGATTTCATTTACCTTTATTACTCACTAAGTTGGAGTACTCACTTTACTCCCTGCACCTCGTGTGCAGATTCAGGTATTCTTGCACCCGGTAGCGGGTATTGATTGAGCAGAGGCAAAGTTAGTGGATTTTAGCAAGGTAGCTGCCGACATCCGCAACACTGCTCTTCTCCCTCTTGATTTCCTTGGACTGTATTTAGCCTATTTCAGAACTTAGTTGTATTTTTAGTACTTAGTATATGTTCGTGACTTGTGACACCCCGGTTAGGGCTGTGTTGGATTGTACTTCCGCACTTTATTGATATTATTCGCTACTTAGTATTATTAAATCATGTTTTGGACTGCTTCATATTGTTTAACTGTTTAAAAAGTGAATTGGGTTTGATTGGCCAGCCTTGTCTTTACGAGAGGCGCCATCACGATCAGGTTCGGGTTTAGGGTCGTGACAAGTTGGTATCAAAGCCTAGGTTACATAGGTCTCACGAGTTATGAGCAGGTTTAGTAGAGTCTCGTGGATCGGTATGGAGACCTCTGTATTTATCCTCGGGAGGCTGCAGAACCTTTAGGAAAAACTTTACATCTTGAATTCTTATCGTGTGTCTTTGATTCAGATTAAAATGTAACTCTTTGAATTCCTTCCATGCATTCGTATGCGTGTATGAGCGCTCGATATCAGATGTGCATCGATGGCTTGTGATTCCCTGATCGAGGGGCGAGATGTGATCTTTGTGAGTTGATGTTGGGCTAGTCTGGAGGACTTGAGGCCGGATTTTTGCCTATATCTTGAGCACTGAGGTGTTGATTGTGTGAGCACGTGTTCTTGAACTTATATGTTCGGTAGTGTCCCTATTAGTAGAAGTGACGGTTGGATGACTATGTGGTGAGTATGTTAGTATTGCGAGATGTATCCATATGATTTTGAAACAATGAGAAGGGTCTGCTGGAGGATAGAAGAACTATTATGTGCTTGAATTCTATCTTGATTCGAGGTATAACCCCCGAGTTATGGGCATGTGAAGAATCTTTCCATGTTTTCGAGTTGGGAGTGAAGTAAATTTCATGTTGCGGTATGAGTTCAGACTCAGGAAGACTAAGTGACTGCGTAAAGTTTATGACGGTGGGAGGTATGCGGAAAGGTTAGTTCGAGGCGAAGCAGGTGGGTTATTTCCTGCGGAGTGTTTGAAAGTTTGTGCGATCTTTATGTTGTCTGTTAGAAGATCTCATTTACTAGTGAAATATATGTTTTGTAATTTAAATTGGGTCACTTGAGAGAGTAGGTGTAACTATTGCGAGAGTGAATGCGAGATTTGCATAAGATTCAAGGTACCAGATGGTCTATGTTTCATGAGCTTATGAAGGATCGAGTTTAATCTCACTATGGTATTATGGCAGCAATAGAGTATATGTGTTATGAGTTATTGAGTGTGTTTTGATCTATGTCTTCGAGCCAAGTGGGGGATTCTGTTATTGATTGGTTGATTGCACGATTATGTGCTATGTTGGTTCTAGTTTGAGGTGTTCGGGTGAATCAGTTATGGACGACGGAGATTGAGATCGAGGTTGGCTCAAGTAAAGGAAAATTCTTAATGGAGGTTATAGAATGCTTCACAAGTGTGTAAGAATCACAGGATGTCTTGAGTCATTGTTGGTAAAGGATGCTCAGTGCATAGAGTAGGAAGTTGCTTGGTTGTAATGGAATAATGTCATATTCTGCGGTGTTAGGGTGTTAATGAGGCACATGTTGTTCAGTTTGTTTGATAAGGCTAATTGTAGTTTGAGTAGAGTGGATAACTCTCGAGAATAGTTCTAACAGGTTCAAGATTTTACATATAACAGTTGGTATCTTCAAGTTGTATATGTGGCTAGAAACTGAGTTTTTATTGGAAGATGTCAAGACTTGTGGTATTTTCTAAATTAATTATGGGATCCTATGTATCAGTATCAGGAAGTTAAAGGCAACGGATTTAGATTCGCAGGAAGTCTCTTCAGAGTAAAACATTTTGAACGTGGTGCTCTTGGGAATATCTGAGAAAGTATTCAGTGGCTTATGAGCCTTAGACAGTGTGGCTTTATGCTTGGGTCCGGTGTGGTAAGTCTGGATTGAGAAATTGTGATGTTATAGCAATAAGGAGCATAAGTTAAAGGTAAATCAGAAGGAAAGTCGGATAGATGTGATAGCTTGGTAGTAGGCCGAGTCGGTATAGTAAAGACATGACTAGTTCTTTTGATTCTTAGGGGGTAATGAGTTTCTACAGGTGTTTTGCGGCAATTCTCTTAGGTTTAGTGACCTGCGTAGCTCAGTCGATTTGGAAGGATTCAGTCCTGATGGTTTAGTTTTGTGCATATGAAAATTCGGAAAGTCCTTTGACGGTTTCTACTGGTGAGAGATGTATATTTTCTATGAGCATGGGGAGCATGGGATGCATAGTGATTTTCTTTTAGATGGGATCAATGAAATGTTCTTGATTAGTGGAGTACATAGTTTCTTGTGGCTCAGAAAAGATATGAAGTGCTCACGTTATCCTTGGATGGTATGGTATATGCGGTATGTTGTGGAGGATTGAGATTGCATGTGTAAGGTTGCGGTTCAGTTCTGAAAGGAAGGTCATAAAACTCTTAGGCAGCGTGCAGCTTCAGAGAAGTAGAGGAACGAGCTTCAGATGATTTTGGAGATGATCTTCAGATGATTAATGGAATGGTGTTACTAATTGGGGTGATTTGACGAGGGTATATGTTTTAGAAGAAGGCAATGTGATTAAGTTGATGGTACTTTGGTAGTATAGTTGCAATTTCTTGTTAGATCGACTGCTGATATTCGAGTTTGCTTGGCAGAACAGAAGAAATTTTAGAGTATCTCTCATGGAATGATTGGGTATTAGAGGTGTGATATGTATCCGGACGGCAGAATTGGGATCAGGTATGGTGATTTGTATGCTATATGGAGTTGGAGTCTGGGAGTTCTCATGTTCAGGCTATGTTATGGTTATGGGTCGCATGTATCGGCACTGTTTGGAGACTATGAGTTTTTGTTGCTTGGTAGGTCAGATTTTGAATGTGATATTGGGTGCAGACTGGTTGTCTCCGTGTTTTGTTACTCTGGACCATTGTGCTAAGGCGGCACTATTGGCTATGCCGGGAATGCCATGGGCTGAGTGGCAATGTTCGGCGGATTATGTTCTTAGTAGAGTGGTTTCATATTTCGAAGACCCAGCAGAGGGCTGGGAAGGATTGTCTTCCTTATTTGGGTTCTTGTGAAGGATGTCAGTTGAGAGGCTCCTCATATTAATTCAGTTCCGATGGTGAGGGACTTTTCGGATGTATTTCTTGTGGCCGGGCATGTCGCCAAGCAAAGTTGTTGATTTCTATATCAATTTGATGTCGGCTACCGCATCGTATGGCACCGGCAGAGTTAAAGGAGTTGAAGAAGCAACATCAAGATTTCCTTGATAAGGAGTTCGTTGGCAGGCCAATATGGATGCGTGTTCTAACTTGAGTCGGCTCGGTTGGCTCCAAATTATATTGTTGAGGGATGTGTTGATTCGATTGTTATTGAGCTTATTAGTAATCTGAGGAGATCTATGATTTACCTTTATGTGTTGCGAGGTGTTACTATTTGTGGGTTATTGATAACTAGGGATTTTGCCATGTTTAATGCTCCTTCTTGGTTATGCTTTGGTTATAAATTGTTACAAAATAGTCCCAAAAAGGCTCATAAGTATGCTTGATTGCAGGTTTGATCGACAAAGTGACGAAATGTCAAGGATCGGCTTAAAAAAGGAGTAAAATCTGCTCAAGTGTCAAAGACTAGGCAATCTGAAGGAAAGTAGGCCTAGTGCGGACCGTGAAAAGTGGTATGCGGCCGCACTAGGAGATTCAGAGAGTTGGCAAACTAGGCTCAAGGCGACACGGCCGCGGTTCAATTTTAGCGGCCCGCGATGAAGGCTCCGCGGCCGCACTACCTTTCTGTGCGGTCTGCGGACAAGAGATTCAAAGAGTTGGAATTATGCCAAACCAAGCCATGCGGTCTGCGATCGTTATTGTGCAGAGACCGCGCTAGCTAGCTCTGCAGCCACGGTCCATTTTGCGCGGTCCGTGGAGCCCAACTTCAGAGATCTAAATTTTGAATTTCAAGAGCCTTGTGCGGACGCGGTCCGTTTTGTACGGCCCGCACTGATCCCGTAGGGGAATTTTTGTCCAATTTTTCCAGCTCAGTATAAATAGAACATTTTTCCATTTTAAGGTCATCTGTTATCTTCAGAACATAGCTGCGCTCGTGAGAACACCTTTTGTAGCCATTTTTGGCATCTTAGCTTCAAATTAATGATACATTCTTGTAATTTAATTTAGCATTTAGTTATTATGTCTTGTTCTTCATCTATTTCTTCATTTTCTTCTTCAAGCATGAGTAGCTAAACTCATTAGCTAGGGTTGTGCCATAATTGATGGGTGTTGCCATCTAAGGTTAGATTGACTATAGGTGTTTGCTATTTGGGTTGATTTTATATTTTAATCTATGAATTGGTGGTTGCAAACACTGATTTATGCTTTGTGGATTTGACTCTTCTTGAGAAAGAGAGTTTAAATCTCCAAAATTGACCTAACAAGGAATTCGGATGGACTCATGAGAAATGATAGTCCCAATTAACGGGTTAAACCTCGAGAGAGTAATCACCCTATCTGAACCCTAGTTGCTTGATCTAATTTGCCTACCCATTTGGCCTCGAGAAAGTCAATTGGGAAAAATCACTCTCTCTACCGAGAGGTGCGAGAATGGGTAAAATTTTGCAATGGTTATAGCATAAGCGCCAATTATGTCAATCGAACGTTAGTAACATTTACCCGTCAATTAGCCATCTAGGTGATGTCACGACCCTAATTCCCTTCTTCCCGTTAGATATAGAGCTGTGAATATGGGCCGGGCTGGGGTAGCCCAGCCCAGCCCCGCCCAACCCAGCCTATGTGGGATTTAGTAATTGACGGCCTGGGCTGGGCTAGCCCACCATTTTGATGGACCTTATAATGGTCAGCTCACCCCAGCCCTATGTGGGCCACGGGCCCCCACGGGCCGGCCCATCATTTTTAAAAATATAATTTTATATTTTTTCTTTAAGTTCTAAGCTAAAAAAAGATAATTATTTAAAAGTTAAATAATATCTTATTGGAAAAAATTTGCAAAACTTAATAACTTTTTATATTGTTCCAATATATCATAATAAATACTAAAAAAAGTAAAAGACAAGACTATATTTCATTTACTAAAAGTCAAAACTTGAAACAAACTATCCAAGCGAATGTTCATGATGCTTAGACATATCCAACACATCATCTTCATCAAACACGTTTGAATCCAGTTGTGGCAAGGTTATCTTAATATCTTCACTTTCATCTACAATTCATATGCAATATTAATTAATCAGATTTTAAAAATTAATAATATTTAAATTCACATTAAAAAATATTATCAATTTGAGTTTGGAAAAACCCGTGCAGCCAATTTCGAGTAGTAACAAGTGTTTGGATATTTTCATAATAAATGCAACTTCTGTACTTTGTAAGAACACGCCACCAATGCTAAATGTTGATTCTGATGCTACAATGGTAATAAGAATACTAAAGTACACCACACACCATCATTGAAAAATCGGGATATTTTCTAGAATGGTCCTTCCAATACATGACAACATCCATCTCTTAAAACTTCTCAAGATCACGTTTTGGTTCCTCTTAGTAAAGATCCAATTCCGACTTTCCATCTCTAAAGGCAATATACTTTTTATTTTTTATATATTTTAAATTAATATTTTATTAGGCCCACGGGCCGGCCCGGCCCAGCCTCAGTCAAGCCTCATGGACCACGGGCTTACTCGGGCCGGGCTTAAAAGCCTCATTTTTAAACGGGCTCCAGATATTCTAGCCCAGCCCTGCTATATTACGGGCTAGGCTAGACTGGCCCAATGGGCCAAGCCCATATTGACGGTTCTAGTTAGATATAAATTTAGCAGTTGTCTGATAGCATAGTCTAGCTTCAATTAGTAGTTTGATAATAGTTGTTTGTAGTTTAAAAACCCAAAATGAAGAGAAGATCATCTAAGAACACACACACAACTCTATTCTAAGTAAATACCCGAATTCCTTTCTAGGCTCTCTGAGGATTCGATCCCGACCCTCATATCGGGTAAAAGCTATTACGACCCTCTTCTCCTACTTGTTAGTAGCATGGAGTTGGTTGCGATCACTTTTTAGCACCGTTACCGGGGAGCTTATGGTTTTTGGCTATTTATTTAGTAGATTTGTGTGTTATTCTTCTTTACTTCTTGTTACTAATTTTGTTTGTGTCGATTACTCAGGTACAAATGGCTCTCAATGCTAATGACCCTCTTGGAAATGCGAATGCGGGGGAGGAGGTAGATGATATTGATCAAGAAGAGGTTCCTATTTTACCTCGAGCTCCACGTAGAGGCCGTCAGGCCAATGCAAATGACAACAACAATATCTCAGACCCTCCTCCGCCACCGCCAAGAGTGGCTCCAAGAGTCCTCCCAAATCAAGGATATGCGAGTTCCATCGTTCCTTCCCGAATCTGGACGGGGAACTTTCAAATTACAAATGTCATGTTGACCTTGCTCGAGCAACGAGGGTATTTTACGGGCGCCTCCAATCAAAATTCCTACAACAACTTGAAGGGGTTCGTAGATACATGCTGGGGTAGAAAGCAAACAAACATGTCCGAGGATGCGTTGAGATTGAGGCTTTTCCCTTTTTCTCTTTGGGGTAAAGCATTGGATTGGTTAGAAAGGCTCCCCAATCGTTCCATCACAATGTGGGATGAATTGGCAGACAAGTTTATTTCCAAGTTCTTTTTGCCGAGTCACATGGCGGCGCTTCGGGATGAAATTTTGGCTTTCAAGCAAGAGCCAACGGAACCCTTGCATGAAATATGGGAGAGATTTAGAACAATGGTGAAAGAGTTCCCAAATAATGATATGACGGATGTGATGATTCAACAAACCTTTTATCGGGGAATCAACACCACTAATCAATGCATTGTGAACCAATTGGCTAGAGGAAACTTTATGAAGCTTCCTTACAACGAAGCTTGTGATGTTTTGGATGAAATAGCCGACATTTCTTCGGCATGGCAAGGCCAAGAAAATGTGCCCCAAGGTGACCCCACGGTTATCCATTTGCAAGGAGTTTCATGACCATGGTCAAGCTATTGCCGAGCTCACTACGACTATGAATCAATTGGCGAAGGCGCAATTGCAACAAGTCCAAAATCCTCGCCAAGTCAATGCCATGGAAGGAGTGAATATGCTTAAGAGAAGGCAAAAAGGACAACAACCTCAAGGAAATTGTGATCAATATGATGATGGTGGTGGTTTCTCAAATGAGTGTTATGATGAGCAAAGCGAAGAGGTTCAATATGTCAATAACTATCAAGGCAATCGAGGCAATTCTTCAAACCAACAATGGCGACCCCAAGGAAATTGGGGAAATCAACAAGGTGGTGGTAATTGTAACAACAACAATCAAGGCAGAAATTGGGGGAACAACAATTTGGGCAACCAAGGGAATTGGAATGGAAATAACAACAACAATTGGAATAACAACAATGGTCAAGGCGGTTGGAATAACAATGGAAATCAAGGCAACTGGGGGCAAGGTTTTCAAATGCCCCCGATGTATCTCAAGGGTCTAGTTCTTCGGGTAATGATATGGGAAGAATAGAAATGATGTTCGAACAAATGATGAAGAAGAACCAAGACCCCGATGCTCAATTGGCTTCCCACAATACCTTTATTCGGAATTCGGAGGTGCAATTAGGCCAAATCTCTCAATCGTTGAATACTCGACCTAAGGGTGCTCTACCAAGTGATACGGTAGTGAACCCGAAGGGAGGTAACAATCATGTGATGGCGGTTACAACAAGAAGTGGGAGAGGCGGTGATGTGCATGCCTTGAAAGGAAATCAACTTATGGATGATGATGTTGGGTTCCAAGAAGATGTGAGTCCTTTGATAGTTGAAGATATGGTTGAGACCAGTGTGAACAATGAAGTGAGGATAGATATTGATGAGGCCGAGGAGGAAACACAAGATGCCTTGAACCCGTCTAGGGAATACGTGATTGATATGCCTGAGCCGGTGGTGCCCAAAGCCAAAGAACCTTTGCCTAGGCCACCTCTACCTTATACTCAACAGTTAGCAAAGCAAAAGGGTGACAACCAATTCAAAAATTTCATCGAAATGATTAAGAGTCTTACAATCAATATGCCTTTGGTAGAGGAACTTGAGCAAATGCCGGTGCATGCAAAGTTTATGAAGGATTTGGTAACAAAGAGAGGTCGATGGAGTGTGAAACAATTAAGATGGCTCATCAAGTGAGTGTTATCGTACATTCTATGGCCCCAAAACTTGAAGACCCCGAAGCTTTTACTATCCTTTGCACTATTGGTAGTACGGATTTTGCCAAGGCCCTTTGTGATTTGGGGGCTAGCATAAATTTGATGCCTTATTCAGTCTTCAAGACTTTGGGAATTGGGCAACCTAGGCCAGCCTCAATGAGACTTCAAATGGCAGATCGGTCGATGAAGCGGCCTTTGGGTATAATTGATGATGTACTTGTCCGGGTGGACAAATTCATATTGCCGGCCGACTTTTTAATATTGGATTGTGAAGTGGACTTTGAAGTCCCGATTATTCTTGGGAGACCTTTCCTAGCAACGGGGAAGGCTTTGGTTGATATTGAAGCGGTTGAGCTAACTTTCCGAGTGGGAGATTAAAAGGTGGTCTTCCATGTTGATAAATCCATGAGGCAACCCAATAGCACAGAGGTGTGCTCTTTTGCGGATATTGTCACAGCTGTGATAGTGGATGACACAAGTTCTATGATCAACGTGGAGGATACCCTTGAGGTCGTGCTTCTAAACATGGATGTAAATGATGATGCAAGTAGAGTGGAATGCGTGAATGCTTTGCACGGTATGGGCTCGTACTTTTATGAGCCTAGGAAATTGCCCTTGGATCTTGAAAATCGGAAAACTCCACCAACTAAGCCATCCATTGAGGAGCCACCGGTGTTGGAGTTGAAACCACTTCCTCCACACCTTAGGTATGAGTTCTTGGACTCAAATTATACTTTGCCAATTATAATTTGTTCTTGCGTCACTAACTTCCAGGTAGATGCCACCTTGGCAATTCTCAAAAGGAGGAAAAAAACAACTGGGTGGACATTGGCCGACATTCGGGGAATAAACTCCGCATTTTGCATGCATAAAATCATTTTGGAGGAGGATTCAAGGCCTTACTTAGAACACCAAAGGAGGCTCAATGAGGAAATGCAAGAGGTGGTGAAGAAAGAAGTAATCAAATGGCTAGATGCGGGTGTGGTTTATCCAATCTCCGATAGTTCATGGACTTCTCTGGTCCAATTGTGCCGAAGAAACGAGGATGACAGTGGTGACAAATGACAACAATGAACTTATTCCCACTCGGACAAATACCAGGTGGAGAGTTTGTGTAGACAACCAGAAACTCAACAAGGTGACCCGGAAGGATCATTTCCCGTTGCCATTCCTTGACCAAATGCTTGATCGCCTTGCGGGGCGAGCTTTTTGTTGCTTTTTGGATGGGTATTCAGGCTATAATCAAATCTTAATTGCCAAGGAGGACCAAGAGAAGACCACTTTCACATGCCCATATGATACATTTGCTTTCTCCCGGATGCCATTTGGGTTGTGCAATGCTCCGGCGACCTTCCAACGTTGCATGATGGCTATTTTCACCGACATGGCAGAAGACATATTAGAGGTCTTTATGGATGATTTTAATGTGGTTGGTGATTCCTTTGAGGAGTGCTTGGTAAACTTGGATAGAGTCTTGGTCCGATGTGAAGAAACTAATCTCATTATAAGTTGGGAAAAATGCCATTTTATGGTTGAAGAAGGTATAGTGTTGGGTCACAAGATTTTTAAGCATGGGATTGAGGTAGACAAGGCTAAAATCGAGGTGATTTCGAGGCTTCCTCCCCCCAGTTCTGTCAAAGGGTTGAGGAGTTTCGTTGGGCATGCGGGTTCTACCAGGGATTTATCAAATATTTCTCGAAGGTTGTGAATCCCCTTTGCAAGTTTCTAGAGAAAAATGCTAAGTTTGTTTTAGATGAAAAATTCATGGAGGCCTTTGAACTTTTAAAGCACAAGTTGACTACCACCCCGATCATTACCGCACCCAATTGGAGTTTGCCCTTTGAACTAATGTGTGACGAGTTAGCAAAATGTTCCATCCCATGTACTATGCAAGTAAGACGATGAATGAAGCTCAACGAAATTAAACGATGACGGAGAAAGAATTATTGGCCATTGTATTTTCCATGGAGAAATTTAGGCCATATCTTATGGGGGCCAAGGTAATTGTGCACACCGACCATGCCACCTTAGGTATTTTATGACCAAGAAGGATTCCAAGGAAAGATTGATGAGATGGGTGTTACTTCTTCAAGAGTTTGATTTAGAAATAGTGGACCGGAAGGAAAGTGAGAACCAAGTTGCGGACCATTTGCCCCGCTCGGAGGAGGAAGGAAGGCCATATGACGGCCTTGAGTAAATGATACATTCCCCGATGAGCAACTTCTTTTCGTGTCTATGTGTGACATGCCATGGTTCCTGGACATTGCAAATTTCCTTGTAAATGGAATTGTCCCGTGTGAGCTCTCTTCCAACCAAAGGAAGAAACTCAAACGGGATAGTTTGGATTTTTATTGGGATGATCCTTACTTGTTTAAGATTTGCACGGATGGTGTGATTAGAAGGTGTGTCCCGGAAGGTGAACAATTGAGTATTTTGGAGGCTTGTCACTCATCCCCCTATGGTGGCCATCATGGAGGGGTGAGGACGGCTTCGAAAGTTTTGAGTTGCAGTTTCTATTGGCCGACTTTGTTTAAGGATGCTAGTGATTTGGTAAAAAGATGTGATCAATGACAATGAGTGGGAGAGATTTCCAAGAAAGACGAGATGCCTCTTAACACAATTCTTGAAGTTGATATCTTCGATGTTTGGGGTATTGATTTTATGGGGCCTTTTATTAGCTCGTGTGGAAACACTTACATTCTTGTAGCAGTGGACTATATGTCAAAATGGGTTGAGGTTGTGGCCTTGCCTAATAATGAAGCTAGGAGTGTGCTGGCATTTCTTAAAAAGAGCATCTTCACAAGGTTTGGTACACCCCGGGCAATCATTAGTGATGGAGGATCGCATTTTTGTAATAGAGCTTTTAATACCTTGCTCTCCAAGTATAGTGTCAATCACAAAGTATCTACACCTTACCATCCGCAATCAAGTGGCCAATTTGAAGTTTCAAATAGAGAAATCAAGAGCATCTTGTCCAAAACTGTCAATGCCAATAGTACCGATTAGTCTAAAAAGTTAGATGATGCTCTATGGCTTACCGGACCACTTACAAGACCCCAATTGGCATTTCGCCGTACCGGTTGGTGTTTGGGAAAGCATGTCACCTACCCGTGGAATTGGAGCATAAGGATATGTGGGCCTTGAGGAAGCTTAATCTTGAGTGGGATGTTACGGACAATCTCCGTGTTGAACAACTAAATAAACTTGATGAATTCCGGTTCCATGCATACTCTAGTTCGTCCTTGCATAAGGACAAGATGAATTACTTGCATGAAAAATATGATCATGGAAAGGAGTTCAAAGTTGGTGATTTGGTCATCTTGTTCAACTCCCGTCTAAGGTTATTTCCCGGAAAGCTAAAATCAAAATGGAGTGGGCCATTTGAAGTTGTATGTGTAACCCTATTTGGTGCTCCAGATTTGAAAAACAAAATTCGTGAAGTCTTTAGGGTGAATGGGCACCGTGTCAAACATTATCTTGGGAAGTTTGATGATAGCCACGTGGTGGGTGTGGCTCATTTCAAATGATGTGATGGTAACCCGCGTCGTGCCGCGATGTCAAATCAGGCGCTTCTTGTGAGGCAACCCATGTGTTTTTCTTTTTATTTTCTTTGACTTTCTTGGTAGTTAGGATTGATTTTTGAGCTAATTTATTGTGAGGTGTTGGAGGGATTGAGTTGATGCAGTGCAGGGCATAAGTGCAAAAATGTCAAGTCTATGAAGTTTTGCAGTACGGCCGCACATCATTTTGTGCGGTCCGCACTGGTGTGAGCAAGATATGTTGACTCTCTGAAGTTTTCCACTGCGGCCGCATTGCATTTTGGGCGGACCACGGTGGACCTCCGCGGCCGCGGTCACTTTTGTGCGGATCGCAGAGGTAGCCTTCTCAAATTTCTACTGAACAAACCCAGCGCGGTCCGCGGTCCGTTTGGTGCGGCCGCGCTGGTGAGTAAGACTAGGTCCCATAACTTTTTCTATAAATAGACCTCAAGAGTCTCTTTTTACCCAGTCAATAAAACTCTTTAGGCACAAAAAAATGAACAGGTATACTAACTTACACTAACAACTAGAGAAAAATGGGAAGAAGAAGAAGCTATGAGCTATTTTAAATAAAACAAAAAACTAAAATTAAGCACAAAGATATGATTGAGAAGTTACCAGATGAGTATATGCAATGCAAGTAGTCACACTAAGTAAGAGTTATGGTTAAAAGAGATAGTGAACAGTAAAAAGTGGTTTTGAGTGTTTAGGGTTGTTGAGTAGGGACACATTAGGTGAAAAACTTGAATGAATTGGCAAAAATTGGAAACCCTAATTCAGTGCCCTAATTGAGCACCCTTCGCGGATCGTAGTCACTTTTGTGCAGTCCGCGGTGCTTATGTTCTGAGTGATTGTCCTGTGCCAGCGCATCCGCATTGCACTTTGTGCGGTACACGCTGCCCCACCATGGCCGCGAGTCCACTTTTTGCGGACTGCGGTGGTGAGATTCGGAGAGTATGTTGGGGAGGCTTTAGACCTGTGCGGACTGCAGTCACTTCTGTGCGGTTCGCGGTGGCTTCTGTTCGGCCGCAGTGCCATTTTATGTGGTCCGCACTGGCCTGTTCCTACAACTATTTTCTGCAACTTCTGAGCTTCTGTTATATAATTCATTCTACATTTGTTTCACTGCTTATGCTTAAACTAACAATGTTAGATGTGTGTGTTTGCAGACGATCGTTAAACAAACAGGTGGCAAATGATCACAACAACCCGGGAGAGGTGGTTCCTCCCGAGGGGCAATGGAAAGAGAGTGGTAAAACTCACTCTCCAAGCTCAGGAAAATATCAAAAAGACCCGGAAGTTGATAAAAGCTGCAAATAAAGCTACTTCCCATTCTTCCGGGAGTGAGTATATGCCATCCAAGGACATCTCCGCAGACTCAGTCCCAACTCACACCACCACCCACTTCCAACTGATTGATACTCCTCAAACATCACCCACTATCAATAGGTCGGTGAATGTAGTTTCTGATTCTTCTGAGGGGTCGGCAGTCGGTAATGGGGATGACTCGCCTCCCCCACATATTCATTATCTGGGGAGAGTGTAGGCGAAGATGAGGAGAAGGTACAAGGTGGTGAAGGTGGTGAACCTTAGGTTGGAGGAATTGCCAGAACTAGAAGACCTGAGGTGTGGGAAGACAGATTTATGAGCCAAGTTGCCTATCATAAGTTTAGGGAATGGTGGACGGTGAGGCACTTGATACCGGAGAGAAGCTTCATTGATAATGACCTACTACCCCACACCCTAGTATGTAGAGGGAGTTTAGAACTAGAGTGGGCTGGGAGTTTTTCATAGAGAAGTGTATTGATGCTAATGAACACATGGTCAGGGAGTTCTATTGTAATGTAGCCCATATTGTCAAAGGCTCTAAAGTGACCAAGGTTAGAAACAAGAAGGTGTTGTTTGACGGGCAGCCTCTGAATAGCTATTTGATCTTAAATGAAGAATATGAGTCACTCTATCTAGCAAAGTTGGAGATGGGCGAGGAGGTCCATCCATGACTAGCCCAGTACCTGGTAATCCCAGGTATAGTGCTTGAATGTTTGATTGTGGGGGTTAAAATTTTTAGGGGGACCCTGAACTTCGAAGCTAAGGGTTGGGATACTTTTGTTTGCATCAGGCTAGACCCTACCTCACACAACCAGACTCTTCCTATGTCCCAATATGTGTTGGTTGCATTAATCATGGTGGGTTACCACATCAACATAGGGAATGTGATTTCCCACATCATCTCTCTTGTGGGTACGAAATCTAATCGGAACTACCTTTTTCCTAACACCCTCTCTATGTATTTCCGTGACTTGGAGGTGGAGAAGAAGAGGTGTGATGTCAAAGCCAAACCCGTGGCTCCTTTCTCATGGTACAGTTTGAGGGGGCCAGACAACCCCAAGGATAAGAACTATAAGCCTCCTGCTTCTGCCCCAATTGGCCAATCTTAAGAGCCAGTAAAGGTAGAGGCCTCCACTGAGCTTGCCTCCACAGTTGCTTCCATGCCTCCCGGACCTTCCACTTCTGTTGATGTGCCACCAGGCCTTTCCACCTCAGCTGGCCTGGAGATTTTATCATCCCGAGCCCATCCTATCACCGCCCACAGACTACATGAGACACTTCAAAGCTTGAACAACTAGATGTTTAGTGCTTCATCCAAGATGTCCACTTTGACCTCCACCATTGCAGCTTAGTCGGCTCCTCTGCCAGTTCAAGTCCCACAGTCTATTGAGGATGCTTTGAAGAATTTGCTTGCTAACCGGGAGAAAATCCTAAGCAGCCATGCCGAGTTGGTGAAGGCAGTGGCTTCTCATGGCAAGTCTCTCAAAGAACTTGCCAAGGAGCACAAGAAGCTGCGCAAGACACGGGCTTCCAGAGAGTCCGTGAAGGAGATTAGGGCAGATGTTGAGAAACTGAAGGTAGATCAGCTGCCTTTAGATTTATTATTTGAGGACCCAGCTCCAACAGCAGTCCTAGCAGCAGCCACAGTTCAGGAGCAGTCACAGAGGCCTCTTAAGAGGAAGAGGACTATTCTGAGAGCAGATGATGCCATTATCCTATTGGCATACCACCGGAGGCTTCCTCCAGTCAGCCACAGGATGTACCAGATCCAGAGCCGGTCCAGGTCCGGTCCTAGGTCCCAGCAGTTGAGCAGCAGGAGACTGGGAACCAGCCTGAGGTTCTCGAGCATACCGAGGACCCAGGGACCACTCATGTTCCTATGTAGACGGACGAGGCATAAGGAGTCTTTATATCCTTTCACTACTTTTTGGTACTTATTTTTGCTTTAGTTGGCATTGGGGACAATGCCAGCTTTTATTTGAGGGGGTGTGCCGTACTTTTATCCTTGGATGGCTGTAAATATACATAGTGATTTGCTTTATGCTTTCTTTGATTTTCACTTGGTCTGTATATAATCTTGTATTTAGTTACTTTTATCGTACTTTTGATCTTTCTTTTGGTCTGTATATAAAGTTACATTATTGTATATATTCATCCCCCATTGTATATTCTAATCCCTTATTGTAAATATTCATTCTATTTTATATTTTTGAAAAAAAAATTCAATTGTAGCTTCATAGATAGGCTCGTAGACTTGTGTTTCATTTTTCGCGCTTTCAATAAGCCCTTGGTTTTCTTAGTTCCACGGTTCTTTCCAAGGGTGGAGTTTTTGTGAACTGGGTGGCTCTTCCCAATGATAGATGGCGTGAAAACCTTCTTAAGGGTTTGATATTTTCTTTTGTTTTTGGTAGTTTATAGTTAAGGGTATCTCAAGCAAAGCTTCACTTGGGCCTAGCACATTTGCCTTTGATCCCATGGTCACAGACAAAATGTTGTGTTTAGGATGGTAAAAGTTGTGGCCTTGAGACTCTTGCATTGGCCAATAATCATCAAGTTATTTTTCGGGACCATTTTGTGCTGAAATCATATCTAAGGTCGTTGTGGGCCCTCGACTCGATGTCTTTAGCAATCCCCTAGTGTGTGTGGTGAGAATTCAAATTGTGAGTCCAAGTCCCGAGCCATTGGTCTAGAACTTGCCCTGAATGTTTGTTGAGGCGAAATGCTAAGTGGAAGTTGACTTGAGAAGTGATTATAGGCTCTCCTTAACCCAAAATGACATTTTGAACAAATCCATAGCCTACCAATGATATGATCCCTAGTTAACCCTTTTGAGCCTTAGGCCTTTCTTCTTCTAAGAACCATGTTACAAGCCTTTACCCGTTATAAAATATACCTTCTCTTGGCACCCGTTCTTTCCTTGAGCACATGACAAAAATATAAATTTGTCGGGAGATTCGAGGATGACAAAAAAGCGATATAAGGCACAAAAATGAAGAAAAGGAACGCAAAAGACAAAAAGAATGCTCAATATGAAAAAGAATAAAAAGAGATTCAAGAAAAGAAAAGAAAGAAAGGCGTGAAAGGTTGAAAAAGGAGAAAAGAATTGAAATGCATAAGAAAGAGTGACAATGTGTCTCTCTAACCCCTTAGAAAGAAGTAAAATGATTCAAAGAGTTAAGAGATTTGTGCCAAATGAATCAAAAGAAGTGCTTAAGGGAAGATTGAACCCACTTGAACAAAAACATGTCCTACTCTTACCCAAAAACCTTCACATTGTCTCCACAAAAGCCCTATATGATCTTGAGTTGAATGACGCTTGCATTAGTGGATACTTATATGAGGGTCAAGCATATGGTACCTAGAGCCGGACTTGTGACCTTTTTATTGAGAGAGATGAGTGAATTCCCATTAACCTCGGTTTGTGTGTCAATACTCTAAAAGATGAGTTTTGCTTAGGAAAGTTGAGGATGTGTGAGTTTGGGTTCCACAACGACCAAAGAATTGATAGAGTTCTTTGATGTAATGACTCAACTCTTGATGCTCTTGTGTCATACTTGATCAATGGTTTTTCAAAAGTTAAAAGTTGTTAATGATTCAATCGTATTGAAGGCAATTGTTAGTCCCAATTGATGCTTGTTGAGGATACTTTAGGATAGCTGAAAATACATGGATTTTCCCTTAAGGGGTTGGTTTTATTTTGTTTGCTTGAGGACAAGCAAAAGCTTAAGTTTGGGGGAGTTGATAACTAGGGATTTTGCCATGTCTTATGCTCCTTCTTGCTTACGCTTTGGTTATAACTTGTTACAAAATAGTCCCAAAAGGCTCATAAGTATACTTGATTGCAGGTTTGATCGACACTGTGACGAAATGTCAAGGATTGTCTCAAAAAAGGAGTGAAATCTGCTCAAGTGTTAAAGACTAGGCAATCTGAAGGAAAGCAGGCCTATTGCGGACCGCGCAAAGTGGTATGCGGCCACACTAGGAGATTTAAAGAGTTGGCAAACTAGGCTCAAGGCAACATGACTGCGGTTCAATTTTAGCGGCCCGCGATGAAGGCTCCGCAGCCGCACTACCTTTCTGTGCGGTGCGAGGACAAGAGATTCAGAGAGTTGGAATTATGCCAAACCAAGCCATGTGGTCCGCGATAGTTATTGTACGGACCACGCTAGCTAGCTTTGCAGCCGCGGTCCGCGGAGCCCAACTTCAGAGAGCTAAATTTTGAATTTCAAGAGCCTTATGCGGCCCGCACTGACCCCACAGGGGTATTTTTGTCCAGTTTTCTAGCTCAGTATAAATAGAACATTTTACCATTTTTAGGTCATCTGTTATCTTCAGAACACAGCTGCGCTCGTGAGAACATCTTTTGTAGCCATTTTTGTCATTTTAGCTTAAAATTACCGATAGATTCTTGTAATTTAATTTGGCATTTAGTTATTATGTCTTGTTCTTCATCTATTTCTTCATTCTCTCCTTCAAGCATAAGTAGATAAACCCATTAGCTAGGGTTGTGGCTCAACCCTAGTGTGGGTAATTGATGTGTATTTCCATCTAGGGTTAGATTGACTCTGGGTTTTGCTATTTGGGTTGATATTATGTTTTAATCTATGAATTGGTGGTTGCAAACACTGATTTGTGCTTTGTGGATTTGACTCTTCTTGAGAAAGAGAGTTTAAATCTCCAAAATTGACCCAACAAGGAATTGTGATGGATTCATGAGAAATGATAGTCCCAATTAACGAGTTAAATCTCGAGAGAGTAATCACCCTACTTTAACCCTTGTTGCTTGATCTAATTTGCCTACCCATTTGGCCTCGAGAGAGTCAATTAGGAAAAATCACTCTCTCTACCGAGAGGTGCGAAGGTGGGTAAACTTGTGCAACGGTTATAGCATAAGCCCCAATTATGTCAATCGAACCTTAGTAATATTTACCCGTCAATTAGCCACCTAGGTGATGTCACGACCCTAGTGCCCTTATTCCCGTTAGATACAACATTAGCAATTGTCTCATAGCATAGTCTAGTTTCAATTAGTAGTTTGATAATAGTTGTATGTAGTTTAAAACCCAAAAAATGAAGAGAAGATCATCTAAGAACACACACGCAACTCTATTCTAAGTAAATACCCGAATTCCCTTCTAGCTCTCTAAAGATTTGATCCCGAACCTCATATCAGGTAAAAGCTATTGTGACTCTCTTATCCTACTTATTAGTAGCGTGGAGTTGGTTATAATCAGTTATAGGCACATATGGTGCGGTTCTATTGGGGTTTCATAGTGGAAGTCGAGCAGGAAGAGTAATTGGGTGTTGCTCGGTGAATAGCATATCGATTATGTCCTTTTGGGTTGATGTGGTGTATGTTATTTGCTTCACCATGGGTATTATCATTTGCTTTGGTTCCAGATATCAAATTGTACGTGGTTGTCGATTTCGAGCATAGTGACCTGGGATGTTTCATGTGGACCGGTGTTTGGATAGGATCGCGCATCGTAGTGAATTTTTGTGAGGGTATGACCTTGTGGGTTAGATTTGTGTGTTCTGCTCCTATAATGTGAGATGGGTTCTCAACCATGTGTTGTGGTGGTACTGGTGAGCTTGAGGTACAGCTCTTTCATTTGAGTCATTTTTCAAGATTTGAGTATGTTTGGACTGTTGCTTATTGGTGTGCGTATTGCGCAAGTTGTGGCTTTAGCCTATATTGAGGTGTCATGACACCAGAGTAGTGTGTTGGATTAGATGAGGTCATTGGGATCATTAATGAATACAAACTGATTCGATTTTAGCATGTTGGAAGGATAATATCGAGGTTCGTCTCAGAAATTTGCTATGGTCTTTGCCAAAGGAGAAATGACTTCAGGAATGGTTGATCTGAGAAATGGTTGGGGCTTACTGCGTGTATTATCTATCATTGACAGCATATGGAAGTGTTGGAATTAGACTTTAGTAATAAGAGTTTTCCTATCGGTATTCGGCTATTGTGTGCAGCTGCGGTGATTAGAAGTTATCAGTACAAGTGTTTGAGTTATGTGGTATATCATGTGATTGCACTTGTGATAGCAGATGTGGGTTATTACAACTTGTTTGGGCTTGTGCATAGTATAGACATGAGATTTGGATTTTATGGATGGTTTCAGGAGTGGAAATGTGGTTCTAAGGTTTATGGTCTAGGTTGGATTGTGAAATTTCAGTTGCATTGTGTTATCAGACCTATATGAGATAGGGTGATGTGGGATCACCCCCATTTATATGCATGTTAAGGTTATTCAGCAATTGGTTGGCTCGTGGAACAACTCTGGGCACATTCGAGGACAAACGTATGTTTAAGTAGGGAAGGATGTAATGACCCGACCGGTCGTTTAGAGATTTTGCACTTTGCTCGTCATTTCTCAGGCATGACTTGCCCCGTGTGATATATTATGACATATGTAAATTGTTGGTTTGTCTTTTAGGATAATCGAAATGAATTTGGAAGAACAGTTCTCAATTTGAAGCTTGAAATTTGAAAGGTTTGACCAAGATTTGACTTGTTTGTATATATTCTTGGATTAGAATTTTTATGATTTGGTTAGCTCCGTTAGGTGATTTGGGACTTTGGGAGCGTGATCGGAATGCATTTTGGAAGTTCGTGGAAGGTTTAGGCTTGAATTGGCAAAATTGAGATTTCGACATTTTTTAGTTGATAGGTGAGATTTTGATATAGAAGTCGAAATGGAATTTCGAAAGTTACAGCAGATCCTTTGTGGCATTTTGGATGTGTGTGCAAAATTTCAGGTCTTTCGGACGTGGTTTGGTTGGGTTTTTTTTATCAAAAGCGAAATTTGGAAGGTTTTGGAAACTTAGGTTTGAATCCGATGTGTTTTGGTTGATTCGAAGTTGTTTGAGGTGTTTTGAAGATTGATACAAGTTTGAATAAGGTTATGGGGTATGTTTGTGTTATTGGTTGAGGTCCTGGGGACCCTGGGGTAATTTCGGATGGTTGACGGAGAGTTTGGAATTTTTGAAGAAACTGCAGATTTTCTGCTTCTGGTATTTCTGCACATACAGATTGGGGACCGCAGGTGCGATGTCGTATAGGAGCATTGATCATATAAGCGAAAGCTGGTGAGGTTGGCAGGAACCGCAGAAGCAGTTGCAGGACCGCATCTGCGAAGGCGCAAGTGCGGTTATTTCATCGCAGATGCTGTTTGGGCAGTTTAAGTGAAGAACTGCAAAAGCGGCTCATGGACCGAAAAAGCGGTACCGCAGATGCGGAAATGCCTGGGTCAGAATGCATATATTTCACCCTTCACGATTTTGAGAGGGTTTTCACCATGTTTCATTCGGGAGAAAGCTTGGGAGAGCTAATTGAAGAGGGAATTGATGAGGATTTCATGGCGGTAAGATTCTTTGGACCCTAAACTTGTTTCTATGATGAATTTTAACATTTGTAAGCTTGAAATCCATGGAAAATCAGTAGCAAAAATGGGTAATTAGGGCTTGATATTAAGAGACCTTTGAGTGGGGATTTGAGGGGCCATTTTAGGTCCGATTTTGATGTTCTTGATATGTATAGACTCGTGTCAGGATGAGACTCCATTGATGTTAATTTTATCAGATTTCGAGACATGGGCCCGGGGACGGGTTGGAGCAATTTCGGGATTTTGATCTAAATTGGATATTTTTGAGTGAGCTTCGTTCTCTTTGCATATTTTAATGATTATGCTATGATTGTGGCTAGATTGGAGCATTCGGAGGTCGATTCGTGTGGGCAAGGCATCGCGGGCTAGAGTTTGGATCGGATCGAGGTGAGTAATGATTGTAAATGTTGTTCTGAGGGTTTGAAACCCCGGATTTCACATCGCAGTGCTATATTGAGGTGTTGCATACGCTTGATGACGAGCGTGGGGTCGTACACTATTGGGGATTGTGACTTGGTCCGTCTCGATTGATGATTTTATCGCGTATTTGAATGAAAACCATTTGATATCATCATTATTTGGGCAAAATGCCATATTTGGGCTGAATGCCAACTATTTGAATCCTTCGGGGAATTTACTGATATTTCCTTACTGTTTTGACTTTATGCTTGAGCTCAGTCATGATATTTTCTATTGTTTTCATACTCAACCATATTTACCCAGTTTTAATACTAAAATGTTATTTTTAAATGATGTTTGGGCTGATAAACACTGTTTTGCTATTGCCCGAGTGGCTTGTGAGAATTTTTGATTGAATAATACTAAGGGCCTATGTTGTGAGGAAACACTGATACATATTTGAGGCCGAGAGCCTGAGATATGTACGCCACAAGTGGCTTGATTGATATGAGGCTGAGAGCCTAGTTTTGATGCCATGAGATGGCTTGCTATTGCGCTTGGGCCGTAAGGGGCCCCTCTAGGAGTCTGCACACCCCCAGTGAGCGCAGGTACCCATTGTGATGTGAGATATAGCCTAAGGGACTGGTATTATTCTATGTGTTTGCCCGAGGGACTGGTACTGTTCTATGTGATTGGCCGAGGGGCTGGTATCCCGAAGGGCGAAGTTGTTGACATTGTGCCCGAGGGGCGAACCTCTATGTGTTTATCTTTCATATTTACCTGTCATTTACCTGTTTAACTATGTATTGTGCTCGAGGGGTGGATTTTATGTGCCTATCTGCACTAATTTTTTTTGCATTCATTTGCGTTACTGTTGAAAAAGTCATTTTTAAAGGAGTTTGAACTGAGCTAAGTTGTTTTTAAGAGATTTCACAGCTTCATTGCTTTTCTTAAATGGTTTTGCATTGCTTCTATATAGTATGTTGATATATTGTAAGTGATTTCTTAGTACTCACTTTACTCCCTACACCTTGTGTGCAGATTCAAGTATCTTGCACCCGGTAGCGGGTATTTATTGAGTAGAGGCAGAGTTAGTGGAGTTTAGCGAGGTAGCTACGATATCCGCAGCACTGCTTTTCTCCCTCTTGATGTCCTTGGACTGTATTTAGCCTATTTCAGAACTTAGTTGTATTTTTAGTCCTTAGTAGATGCTCGTGACTTGTTTTATCCTGGTTAGGGCTGTGTTGGGTTGTACTTCCGCACTTTATTGATATTATCCGCTACTTAGTAGTATTAAATCATGTTTTAGATTGATTCATGTTGTATAACTATTTAAAAAGTGAATTGGGTTTGATTGGCTGGCCTTGTCTTCACGAGATGCGCCATCACGATCGGGTTCGGGTTTAGGGTCGTGACATTATGTTATGCCACCAATTTGGTGTTAGAAGACAAGTTTGTTGCTAAAGAAATAAGGCTATTCAGATGGGATATTCAACTACTCAAAAAGGTTATAGACTGTATGATTTAACCACTAGAACTTTCTTTATTAGCAGGGATGTATCTTTCAGGTAACATGAGTTTCCATTTAAGAAAATGCAACAGCAGTATTCATTCATATCAAATGATTTTGGTGCCAGATTTTTTGGGACGGAGTTACAAGTTCCAACAGGTGAATTACCAGAAGTACAACTCCTGAAGGGCCATCTCAAGCTCCTAACACAACAGAAGTAACAAGTATTAATTCACCATTAAAAGGAAGATATAGTGTAGATCATGATACTACACCACAAATGGAAGGATTTGATGAACCATTAGTGCCAACTCCTAATACATGTAATATATATGAAACATTTTGTCCAGAGTTTGGTGAAAATTTTGCAAATCATGTTGAAGCGTCAACAGTTCAGGAGATAGAGATACATGTGGCCTCTCAAGCATTTGAATCACCAAATACATGTGATGCACTGAACATTACTGAAGATATGTCTATTGATGGACATGTTCAAGGTGTATAAGATGTGCCTATTGCTGATGCTCAGAATGAGCTAGGTGTACCTATTGCTGAGTCTACTTCCAATGAGAGGATACCCCCAAAATACATAAGCTATGTATCCGATTTTTCAGTCCAGAAAGAACCTCATAATTTCAAGGAAGATGTAAAGGATGAGAGATGGATCACAACCATAAAACAAAAGGTACAAGCACCATAAGAGAATAAGATATGGGAGATAGTAGACCTACCACCAGGAATAGCTTCTATTGGGTCTAAGTGGATATACAAAATAAAGTACCAAGCCAACAGAGAAGTATAAGGGTTCAAAGCTCGACTAGTAGAAAAGGGTTACAATTAACAAGAGAGACTAGACTATCATGATTCTCATCAGTTTCAAATATGGTGACAGTCAGATATGTGATAGCCCTTGCAGCCTCAAAGGATTGGTCCTTATACCAAATGGTTGTATTTAATGATTTTCTTCAAGGAGATCTATTTGAAGAAGTCTGCATGGATTCCCACAAGGTTTCCAAAGGCAGGGAGAGAAGAAAGTGTGTAGATTTCGTCACACCTCCTTTTTCGCTACTAGCTTTACTACACCCCGGGGAAGGGTATAATAAAAGGAGTTTTTCCAATTTAAGGACAACAGAAATGGGATTTGTTTTATTTAAGATTCAGAGTCGCCACTTGGGAGATTTTTTCCAAGTCACCGGTTTGAATCCCGAATCGAGGAAAAGGTTTGACTCTGTTTAACAGTCGCGAACCAGAAACCTAAGTAAGGAATTCTGTTAACCTGGGAGAAGGGGTTAGGCACTCCCAAGTTCCGTGGTTCTAGCACGGTCGCTTAACTGCTATATTTTGGCTAAATTTTTATTTTAATACATGTTAACCTATGTGCCTTTTATTCGTAAATCGTTTTTTTTATCTTTGTTTATTTTTAATAAGAATTGCAACATCGTAAAAATATAGCAGTTGAGCGACCGTGCTAGAACCACGGAACTTGGGAGTGCCTAACCCCTTCTCCCAGGTTAATAGAATTCCTTACTCAGGTTTCTGAGGCGCGACTATTAAACAAAGTCAAACCCTTTCCTCGATTCGGGATTCAAACCGGTAACTTGGGACACCATAAATCTCCCAAGTGGCGACTCTGAATCTTAAATAAAACAAATCCTGTTGCACCAGTGCACCCGTGGCCTTTGACACATTTCGACTTCGTTAAGATATGGATTTGGGTCATATAAATGTGCACCCGTATTTAGGAAAGTAAAATTATTAAACAGCGCCTAAAGTAACTAACGAGTTGTTATCTTTGGGGAAGGCCGTGAAATTCGCTAAATGGCCCATCCGGATTCTAAGTATTTAATATAATCAATTATTAAGGGCCCCGCAATTTGTATGTTTTGTTCGGCGAAGCTCATCTCATTTTATTTTAAGGCCAAACGAAAAGCAACTACCATTATCTATTTAATTTCATCTCTAAAAATGAAGGGGAAAATCCTAATTAGTTAAGGCTATGAATTTTAAATCCGAGTTCAAACAACTAGAAATAGGTAAAGAGAAAATTGGCCTTGGGCCCAGATTACAAAACAGGCACGTTGTGAACTAAAGTTTTCACGGCCACAGTCATCGGGCCTAAGTTTGGCCCAAATTATTTGAAATACATGAGCTGCACTTGTATAGATCCAGGGATCGAACCCCATGGCCATCAGTTTATTGAATTCGATTGACTAAGTTATTTTCAAGCAAATGCACCCCAGTGGGGTATTCCAAACCTATGACCCAATTTAGGTAATCATTTTTGTCAAAAAAATAGACCTGGGCTCTATTAATACACCCAGGCCCAAATGAAAACAGGCGGCCCAGTGGAAGTAGAGGGCGATTCAGGTGGCTGTGATGCCAAAGTCTAGGATCGAATCCCAGCAGGAACAACTACAATTCAATTGGCTATGAAGCCAACGTTGAGTCCAAACCACATCCACGATACGGCATAATGAGAAGGATGTTATTCAAACTGGAAGATTAATGAACTACTAGTCTAGATGAATCAATTCAATTCAAGTGAAATTTAACACTAATTTGCCAATACCAATTCAAATGCATATATCAGTGATATCTAAGACTTCTACTCAAATGCAGACAAACAATTATACCCTAGCAGGATCAAAAATTGTTACCAATAATATGAATACTACCAAACCAGTTCATAGGTTGAACTTTTGACTAACATCTCAACCAAATCAAATACTGAGTTCATATGTTGTAATAAAAACTTCACTCCTATTTAACAGTCACATAAACTACTCAAATTAAACAAGTCTACTGAATTATACATAGCTACCAGACATATAATAGAACACTATCAACAAAACACAAGTGGCCTTCAATCAAACAAACAGATCCTTGAACACTCCATTCCAACTTTAATGTATACATCAGGGTAGTTCAAAGTAGTGTACCTGAATATTTGACAGAAATGAGAATGGAAATTGTCGGTTACAACAACAGTTGATCAACAACAATAATAATCGATTCCCACCAGTAGAACAATGAATCAGTCCAAATAATATCCAAGATGAATTGTAAAACCCAAACACAACAGCAAATACTCCCAAGCAAGCTCAATTGAACTTGAATAGACCCAACAATAGAACCAATGAACTTCAGAACAAATTCAGTAACTAAAAGAGGTGAAAATCAATCCTAGAACTCAAATTTCAGCTAAACAAGGCAATGGAACAGTACATTTTGGTTTTTGTTGTATTTTTGTATTGTTTTGGTATTTTTTGAAGGTTTTGAATCTCAAAATCAAATCTGAAATTGAAGGAGGAGTTTTGGGGGGGTTTTTTGAAGGCTAAAAAAAATTGAAGACCCCTTCACAAGGCAATGCACCCTGTATTTATAGTTGAACCAGATTTTCTATATTTACCCCTTGGTCCTTCTCTTTTCTTATCTTTTAGCCCTTCTATTTCTGACTTATAGCACATGTAGCCTTTATCTAGAAACTCCTAGGTGTCACACATTATTTTTTGCCTGCCAAATTTCGTAATACCCCTTGAATTCCCCCCTCAGATTTTACTGAGTTGTTTTATACAGTTAACCCTAATCCCCACTAATCAACCAACAAATGATCTTAATTACGCTCTAGCTGACTCACACAATTAATCCAAATTAAAACAACCAAAACACCTATAATCCAATTACCCTAACAAAATCAAAATTAATCCAAATAACTAACGACACTAAATTAAACTGCCAACTTAAAAAAAACTTCAAACCAACTGGAATCGAAATTAATCAAAATAAAGCAAGACTCATACATGCAAGTACACTGAGAGAAAGGAAACGAAATACTAAAAGGAAGGAAGAAAGAAATAAAACTCACTGATGCACTAAGAATTCTGGCCAGCAGTTGAGCCCAAATCGTCTAAAATTTTTGACCCGTAAAATCCCTAATCAGGTGTTATGGTCCGAAATTATGGAGATAAAAAAAATAGGGTTTGGCCGGAAATTTTCAATCCAGCATTCGAGCAATTCTGGGAAGATTCGAGGGATGCCACTGTAGGGTAAGTCTAGGCGGGTCTATGGTGTAAATTTGGGGTCATTTGGTATAAGGCGCGACTTGGCCGGAAAATCTTCCAAGTGATATTCGAAGAGCTAGGGAAATATTTGAGGGAAATGGTCATGGGGGTTGGAAAGAGGGGGAGAAGAAGAACTTATGGTGTTAATTTGGTGGTTGATGGAGCAGGTTGCGTTCGCCGACGGTGAAATCTCCGATGAGTCTAATGACTGGTACGAGGAAGACCCACTTGGTCTTTGACCCAGAATAATACCAAACGACCCTTTAGTAATTTAATGAGACTGAACCTCACCCGTTGGATTAAGATCAATAGACGTCTGAGATTGACTGATTATTTGAGAACTCGGAACGTCGTCGTTTGGGGAGGCGGTGAATCGGCCTGGGCTAGGATATTGGGCCTGGGCGGGTGGAAATGTTTTGGACCGTTGAGATTGGCCCAATTAAGGCAGCCCTTTATGTGTTTTTTTATATATTTTTTATTTCAATTGTTTCTCTTAATTATTATTATTTTTTTTACTTTCAATTTGTATATTTTTCTAATTTTATAAAATTGTAAAAATTAAAATAAAGTCCTAATGTATTTCAAAATTAAATTAATTAATTCCTAAAATTATTTTAAAACTATTCTGTGATGAATTCACAATTAAAACAATTAAAATGCAAAAGTGAACTATTTTTTGTCATTTTCTTTATATGTGAAAAATTTTAACTACTAATTGACACTAAAATATGAAATTAAACCTAAATGACAATGTATTTTTGTATTTTCTATGTGAATTAAAAATGCACAAATAAAATGCAACAATTACCAAAAATGCCACAAAATTCACAAAGATTATAAAATACTAAAGAAATTGTTTTGTTTAAAATTTTGGGAATTATTGATTAGGGCAAAAATCACGTGCTCACAGCTGCCCCTCTTTGCCCGAAAATACGAAGAGTTTTTGTGCAAAGACAAGTGAGCGGAAACGAGCAATTTTTTGCCCGTTCACATATTCTGTGTGAAGCATTTTGAAAGAGTTGACCGCACCCAGCTTCAAAGGTTGCCTACATATCCTGGGCTAAACAGGAATCAGGTCAGTGTAGTTCAGGAGTGTCTGGTAGCTGGGACTACCAAGAGCTGTGATTTTACTACTGTTGCTGCTACTACTGCTCACTGAACTCCTTATTACACCGTGTCAAGATAAAAAGAAGCTAGCCTAAGCTATGATCTAGGAGTTACAAAAGATCCTATCTATTTCTTCAAACTTGCTCTTGTGTTGCTTTGAACTTGTATCTTGTGTTCTTCCGATGGGATTCTTGTTGTTGCCTTGGCGATGTTTTACCATTGCTCTCGATGATGCTTGACTACTGCAATTTGAAATATGTGCCTCCATTCTCCCGGCAGGCTTCTGGTTGCTGATGCTTGAAAAGTATTCCCTTGTTCTCCAGGTGGGCTCCTGACGGTTCAAGCATCCCCTTTTTTTCCAGGTGGGCTCCTGACGGTGATGCTTGAAAAGTATTCCCTTGTTCTCCAGGTGGGCTCCTGACGACGATAAAATAGACAAACAAAGAAAATTTCTGCCCCAGTTTGGTGAGTGGGCACATCATGTTATCAAATATTCAAATTAGAAGCTAAAATTTGAATTGTACTTCCCTTGTTCTCCAAGTGGGTGCCTGCTTGCTAAATTTGAAAAATATTCCCTTGTTCTCCAGGTGGGCTCCTGCTTGCTGAACTTTGAAAGATATTTCCTTATTTTTCAGTTGGGCTCCTACTTGCTGATTTTGAAAAGATATTCCCTTATTCTTCAGGTGGACTCCTGCTTGCTGATTTTGAAAAGTATTCCCTTATTTTTTAGGTGGGCTCCTGCTTGCAATGCTTGAAAGGTATTCCCTTATTCTTTAGGTGGGCTCCTGCTTGCAATGCTTGAAAAGTATTCCCTTGTTCTCCAGATGGGTGCCTGATTGCAACAAAATAGACAAACAAAGAAAATTTTTCTGCCCCAGTCTGTTGACTGGGCGTATTATGTTATCAGATATTAAAATTTTAAAGGCTAAAATTTGGAATGTACTTCCCTTGTTTTTCAGGTGGGTGCCTGCTTTCTAAACTTTGAAAGATATTTTCTTATTTTTCAGGTGGGCTCCTGCTTGCTGACTTTTGAAAGTTATTCCCTTATTCTCCAGGTGGGTTCCTGTTTGCTGAATTTTGAAAGATATTCCCTTGTTCTTCAGGTGGGCTCTTGCTTGCTGAATTTGAAAGATATTCCCTTATTCTTCAGGTGGGCTCCTGCTTGTAACATTTGAAAAGATATTCCCTTGTTCTTCAGGTGGGCTCCTGCTTGTAACAACCATACAAAACGAAGAAAATTTCTGCCCCAGTTTGATAATTGGGCACGTTATGTTACTGAATATTAAACTTGAAAGATAAGACTTGTATTATACTTCCCTTATTCTTCAGGTGGGTGCCTGACTGCTGTGTTTGAGATGTATTCCCTTATTTTTCAGGTAGGCTCCTGCTTGCTAGCTTTGGAAACTATTCCCTTGTTATCCAGGTGGGCTCCTGCTTGCAACAAAATCGACAAATAAAGAAAATTTGCCCCAATTTGGTGACTGTGTACAGCATGTTATCAAATATAAAAATTAAAATTTGAAGTGCACTTCCCTTGTTCTCCAGGTGGGCTCCTGATTGCTGAACTTTAAAATGAATTCCCTTATTCTCCAGGTGGGCTCTTGATTGCTGAATTCAAAAGAAATTCACTTGTTATCCAAGTGGGTTCCTGCTTAAAAAGAAAACTTCCTTCCCCTGTTATAATCAACGAAAGATTTATTAATGTAAAATGGTGGTTAGCTGCTGGCATTCTTGTTGGCCATGCTTCCGCTTTCGACTTTGCTCTAACTTGCTTCCTTGGACTTGCTTTGAAATGCCACGACTTCCTGGCTAAGTTTCAACCCTCTGATCTTGATACCAAATGTTTTACCCTGTATTACTGTTTTGTGTTTATGTCTCCTTTTTGTGAAACTTTGCTTCTCCCTCACAATTATCTGACTACCCCACTGATGGGATTTCCATTGGTCCTTCAAACTTTACTTTCTTTTGATATGTCCCAACCTTGTTATACCATACAACCGGGAAGCTAGTAGTTAGCTTTGACATCCTTCTTTTTGTTTTTACTATAATTGACATTGAAACGTTTTATAGACAGATTTCAAGAAAATGAAATGCAATGACCTCGAAGGTTGAGGATAGAAAGACTCTGAAAATGAATGATTTGTAATGAAGAGAAAAGGATAGGACTTATCTGAGTGGAAAGGCCAGTTCCTTTGATCGTGCCTTGCATTTTGGATTAACCAGCCCAGTCTGTCCAACCAATCAACTGTCAATTGTCACATTTGTTGTTCCATACTTTTCACAACACAATTTTCGTCAAAACCTAAACCTTGCTTGTTTTGCCATATTTCAAACACCTTTCAACCACATATTTCCTTCATTTGTCCAATCTGAAAACTCACTTTTGCCTTACGATGCCCGTGAGGGTTTTCACCAATAAGACTCTCTCATTTTTAATATCTCTCAAACTCACTTCGCCTTACGGTGACCGTGAGGGTTTTNATTTCTTAAAATTGATCAGAAGGTCTTTCTTTGGACCGTAATGTGGCTTTTGGATGGGTTTTAGAAGGAAGGGTATAAAGGTTCAAAATATTTCAATGTGGGTTTAACATTACAACTTTCGGAATCGTATTTCTGCAACAACCATAACTTCTGCCCCAGTTTCATTCTTGGGGATTCTTGGCTTTTTCTTTTGTTGTGACTGAACCTTAGTAAGGCTGCCTACATACCTTTTCGGGATCAAGTCAAACGTAGTTTAGGTCATAAAATCGCTTCATTGTTGCAATGTTTCTTTTCTTCCATTCTTCTTTTCTTTTCATTTCTTTTCTTTCTTTTCTTTTTCTTTCTCTTTTTCTTTTTCTTTCTCTTTTCTTATTTTTCTTTTTATTTTATTTTCTTTTCTTTTCTTTTTCTTTTTCTTTCTCTTTTCTTTTCTTTCTTTTCTTTTTACACTGTGTTTCTCCTATTTCTCCACTTAATTTCCCTGCTCAGGTTCTTAAATTTTATTGTTGATTCCGAAAGAGGGCTAAGAANACCATTGGACAACACTCGTATTACAACAAATGGCCCCTACCAGTTAGGAGCGAATTTTCCTTTTGCTTCAGCCCAGTGAGGTAAGATACGCCTCAATACTAATTGCCCTACTTCAAATTTCCGCGGATGCACTTTCTTGTTATAAGCTCTTGCCATTCTTTGTTGGTATAACTGTCCATGACATACTGCTGCCAATCTCTTTTCATCAATCAAGTTCAATTGTTCTAAACGGGCTTTGACCCATTCATCATCATCAATTTCTGCTTCAGCAATAATCCTAAGGGATGGTATTTCAACTTCTTCAGGTATTACTGCCTCCGTACCATACACCAATGAATAAGGAGTTGCCCCTACTGAAGTGCGAACAGTAGTGCGTTATCCTAGCAAAGCAAAAGGTAATTTCTCATGCCACTGACTGGATCCTTCCACCATTTTCCGAAGTATTTTCTTGATGTTCTTATTAGCTGCCTCAACTGCTCTATTCCCCTTAGGACGATATGGGGTGGAATTGCGGTGCGTGATTTTAAAATGCTTACATGTTTTCGCCATCAGATGGCTATTGAGATTGGCACCATTATTTGTGATAATCACCTTCGGAATCCCAAACAGACAAATGATATTTGAATGCACAAAATCGACCATTGCCTTTTTGGTCACCGATTTGAAAGTTTTCGCTTCAACTCACTTAGTGAAGTAATCAATGGCTACTAAAATAAACATGTGCCCATTAGATGCTGCTGGCTCGATCGGCCCAATGACATCCATCCCCCAAGAAACTAAGGGCCATGGTGCCGACATTGTATGCAACTCAGATGGTGGAGAATGGATCAAATCTCCATGTACTTGGCATTGATGACACTTGCGCACAAAACTGATACAATCCCGTTCCATAGTAAGCCAATAATAACCTGCTCGGAGAATCTTCTTTGCCAACACATACCCACTCATATGAGGTCCACAAACTCCCGCGTGTACCTCGGTCATGATAATTGTAGCCTATTTAGCATCCATGCACCTCAATAAACCAAGATCTGGAGTTCTTTTGTACAAAACTCCTCCACTGAAGAAAAATCCGCTTGCCAAACGTCTAATAGCTCTCTTTTGATCCCCCGTGGCCTGTGCCGGATATACTCCCATTCTGAGGTATTCTTTGATATCATGAAACCATGGCTCACCATCAAGCTCTTCTTCCACCGTATTACAATAGGCATGCTGATCTCGGACCTGAATCTGCAATGTGTCCACATAAGCCTTATCTAGATGATGCAACATTGATGCCAAAGTGGCCAAAGCGTCAGCAACTTCATTATGAATCCTCGGAATGTGCCTGAAATCTATTGATTGAAACCGCTGACACAGTTCATGCAAACACTGCCGGTACGGTATAAGTTTTAAGTCTTGTGTCTCCCATTCTCCCTGAATTTGGTACACCAAAAGATCCGAGTCACCTATGACCAAGATCTCTTGTACACCCATATTTATAGCCATCCTCAACCCCAGGATACGTGCCCCGTATTCAGCCATATTATTGGTACAGTAAAAGCGAAGTTGAGCTGTAACAGGGTAGTGTTGCCCTATCTCAAAAATAAGTACTGCTCCTATCCCAACGCCTTTGTTATTGGCAGCTCCATCAAAGAACAACTTCCACCCAGGTTTTTCATCTTGTTCAGATTCCTCGATATGCATTGCCTCCTCATCAGGAAAGTATGTTTTCAAAGGTTCTTACTCATCATCAACTGGATTCTCCGCTAAGTGATCAGCCACTACTTGTGCCTTCATCGCAGTACGGGTCATGTATATAATATCAAATTCAGTGAGCAAGATTTGCCACTTTGCGAGCCTCCTTGTGGGCATGGGCTTCTAAAAAATGTATTTCAACGGATTCAACCGCGAGATGAGGTAAGTGGTATATGCTGACAAGTAATGTTTCAACTTCTGCACTACCCAGGTCAAAGCACAACACGTCCTCTCCAGATGAGTGTATTTTATCTCATAAGATGTGAACTTCTTGCTGAGGTAATAAATTGCCTGCTCTTTCTTTCCCGTAACATCATGCTGCCCCAGTACACGGCCAAAAAAATTATCCAACACTGTCAGATAAGGGATCAAGGGTCTTCCTGGCTCTGGTGGAACCAATACAGGTGGACTGGCCAAATACTTCTTAATTTTGTCAAATGCTACCTGACATTCATCCGTCCAATTGACCGCAACATCTTTCTTTAGCAGCTTAAAAATAGGCTCGCAAGTCGTTGTAAGCTGAGCGATGAACCTGCTGATATAATTCAACCTGCCAAGCAAATCATCACTTCTTTCTTGCTCTTTGGCGGTGGTAACTCCTGAATGGCTTTGATTTTGGACGGGTCTAATTCAATACCTCGTCTACTTACCACAAACCCCAACAACTTTCCTGATGGAACTCCAAACGCACACTTTGCTGGATTAAGTTTGAGATTATACCTGCGAAGTCTCTGGAAAAACTTCCTTAGGTCTTTGACATGATCACACTGCTTTTTTGACTTTATAATCACATCATCCACATAAACTTCAATTTTCCGATGCATCATATCATGGAACATGGTGGTCATCGCCCTCATGTATGTTGCCCCTACGTTCTTCAACCCAAACG